>JAXQQM020065000.1:0-63783 GCA_034641835.2 Pinus albicaulis
TTGATGTTCCAGACATCGACATGGTGTTGAGTTTTCAATGGTTAAACTCATTGGGGAGGGTCACCACTGAATGGAATATGTTGGTGATGGAGTTTACATGCCCATATAGAAATCCAGTAGTGTTGAGAGGGATGCACTCTTACCCACCCCTAATAGTTTTTGGTCATCGAATGGAGGTAGATTTAGGGCATGGGTAGATAGAGTGGGTAGTGGAGCTTAGGATTTCAGAGAAGGGGGCTAATACATGACTTGTGCATCCAAACATATTAGCCTTGTTGGAGAGACACTAGGGGGTTTTGGGGAAGATTCCTCTAGGAAGACAACCAGACAGAGGGCTTGAGCACAATATTGAGCTGGAGGAGTGCATGCATGCAATTATCGCTACTCCTTATAGGCACCCCAAACATTATCGGGATGAGATCGAGAGTGAGATACAGGATTTGTTCAGATTGGTGAATATCAGATCTATTTCATGTCCATTTTCTTATTTTTTGGTATTGGCGAAGAAGAAGGATGGGACTTTATGCATGTGCATCAACTACTTGGCCCTCAATAAGAAGACATTAAAGAATAGGTACCCCATCCCGTGCATTAATGAGTTGACAAATGATATTAGGGAGCGAGATACTTCTCTAATATAGATCTATGCTCGAGGTATCAATAGATATGGGTCAGGGAGAAATACATCCCCAAGACTTCCTTTCACTGCCACTATGGACACTTCGAGTTTTTGGTGATGCCCTTCAAGCTAACCAATTCTCTGGCCACATTCCAATCCTATATGAACCGTGTGTTTTTTGCAAAGTTTCGGTGCTTTTTCCTTGTCTTCTTTGATGACATTCTTATCTATAGCTGGAATTGGGAGGAGCACCTCCAACACCTAGAGGAAGTTCTTTGCATACATCAGGAGAATCAGTTGTACACGAAGATGTTAAAATGTGATTTTAGGCTGATAGATGTGTTTTACCTTAGGAACGTGATAGGAGAGGATGGAGTGAAGGTACATGAGGAGATGATGAGGGCCATTCTGGAATGGGAAACACCCCAGAATGTGACAGAATTTAAGGGCTTCCTAGGAATTTGCAAATGCTACTAGAGATTCATGAGATGATTCTCACATCTGGTAGAATCCCTCATGGACTTGAAGAAGAAGGGGGCCTTTGAGTGGACGCAGGTAGCATAGGAAGTGTTTGAGTGCCTTAAGAAGATCATGAGCATTGTCTTGTTTCTTCTTTGTCGGATTTGACATGGCCATTTGTGTTGGAGTGTGATGCCTTTGGTGAATTTTTTGGGGCTGTATTGACACGGGGGGGGCACCATATTACATTTAAGAGTAGGAAAATAGTTCCCCATGAGTGGTTTTAATATATTTATGAAAAAATATTTTGGTTGCGATGCATGCATTAGCCAAGTTCAGGGAGTATTTGGTGGGAAACTGGTTCAAGGTGAAGACTGACCACAATAGTCTTCATTTTTTCCTAGAGAAGTAGACATTGCAGGACTGCCTGAAGAAGTGGGTGAGTAAGATCCATGCCTTTGATTTTGAGATTGAGTAGATGAAGGGAAAGAATAATTTAGTATCAGATTCCCTTTCTTAGAGTCTCGTGACATTATCTCTCATGGACGTCCCTCATAATTGGAAGGATCAACTCTTGGTTGAGTATTCCAAGGATATGAAGGTTTGTGAGATAATATTGGATGTAACATATGGGAATGAGAGGTTCAGAGTGATGGATGATGTGATAAATTATAAGAACAAGATCTACTTAGTGCTCAGATCTCAGCTCAAGGAGAATATTATGTAGCCATCTCATGACTCCCCCCTAGAAGGGCACCTAGGGTTCCTCAAGACATATCACGCCATCAGGGAGTGCTTTTCATGCAGTGGGATCAAGGAGTATGTGTTGAGACATGCACAGGAGTACATTTTTTGTTATAGGAATAAGGGGGAGTTATGACATCTAGCAGGAATACTTCAGTCGCTCCCCATCCCAAAATAGAAATGGGAGAGTGTATCCATGGATTTCATCGCAGGGCTTCATATTTTATAAGGAAAATATTATATTTACATTGTGGTGGACAGAATGACAAAATTTTCCCACTTCTTTTCTATCCCTTTGAGGTCTTCTGCCTTCCACGTAGCAGATTTTTTCTTCGGATATGTTTTCCAGCTGCATGGTCTTCCAAGGACCCTATTCAATGACTAAGACAACAGCTTTATCAGGGCTTTATAGCAGGAGTTGTTTGGACTAGTCGGGACAAAGCTTACTCTGAGCACTAGTTATCACCCTTATATAGAGAAGCATATTGATATTGTGAAAAAGTGGTTCGAGGGGTACCCACATAACTATGTCACTGGGTAGCAGAGAGCATGGCTGAAGTGGCTCCAACTGGGAGAATTATGCTACAACACTACCTAAAATATGTCGATTGGTACGTCTCCTTTCCAGGCACTTTATTGATAGACACAATTTCTATTTATGACATGATTTATTGAGATAGCAGAGCCCCTGGGGCAAAGGAATATGTCCAAGAGGTCTAAGAAATTTTAGGGCTCTCAAGGACAAATTACATGTGCCACATAACCAACAAAATTTGTACGTTGACATGCACATGGTGTAAAGTAAATTTGAGGTAGGGGATATGTTGTACTTACGTCTTCGGCCCCACTGACAGTCATCACTGAAAAAGAAGGGGGCCGAGAAGCTAAAGCGTCGCTTCTGTGGGCCTTACAGGGTAGTGAGTAGAATTGGGAAGGTAACATATGAATTGGAGTTGCCCCCAAAGAGCAGAATTCATAATGTATTTCATATCTCATGCCTAAAAAATGCCTTGTGAGAACAAGTTACAATGGGGCCACTGAACTTGCACCTTTGGATGATGTGGGGCACCTAGTACTGACACGAGAAGCCATCTTGGAAACATGGGAGAGGAAGCTGAGGAGAAGGGTCATGCAGAAGTACTTGGTTAGTTGGAAGGATTTTCCTATTGAGGATGGTATGTTGGAGATTGAACAGGTCTTTGAGCATCCAACATTGTAGTTGCTTGAGTATAAGAAACATTTGGGAGGGGAGGACAGTAATTTTCCTTCTAAATAAATTTTTCCAAATGAAGAATTTTCATTTTCGCATTTTTGTAGCCACCAAAATTTTTGACACCATCTTAGGAAAATTGGATCGAAATATTTTAGTTGGTGGAATGTGGGGTCCACACTCACATGAAATATGTACCCCTTGAAAGAGACATTGAATTAACTAAGGAAAATTGAAATATTTGGGTGGAGAGACCCACATGAGGAGGGAAGGTAGAAAGTATAAGTAAGGGGAGAATAAAATTTATTTGAACATTTTGACAGCTTATCATTTACCTTTGTTTCTCAAGCTATTCAGTTGAGTTACAAGTATCATTGAGAATAAGATTTTCCAAGGAGAATACTCACCCTTTCTTCGATGGACCTTCAGTTCAACCTTAGAGAGGCTTTAAAATTTTAGTGGAAGGATTGCAGAGGAGATCATGGTACCTTCAGCTAAATTTTCCTCAGCCAATTCGTACTCCAGAGGGGACACAATAGCTAAATTGTTTTACTTAGTAGAGAACTTCCCTATGGGGTTTTGGCCAGAGAAATTGGGGACGATTTCACCAAGGCAATTCAAGCATTTGAGGGGTGTTTGGAGTTGGGAATTTTTTCTTTGGAGAAAGACGAAATTTTTCTTTCTTGGCCTATGCTCGGTGTTACTCAGCAACATTTCATGGAACTTGGGTCAGACACCTTGTGCTGGAATTTGGAGAGGGAACTCTTCCTATCTTCCAAGCATAATTTTTGGAGTACATTTACAACATATTAAGGAGGGATAACATGCATTCAACAACAAGGGTATTCAGTGGGATGCATTTTCCTGGTTTGGAGGGCATAGCACGAAATTAGGTAATTCGAGGATGTCAGAATCACCCAATTCCTTAATGGGTTTTTATGAGCTAAAATTCAGGAGCATACTTCTAATTTGGAAGAATTTTGTGATATTTTTCGAACCCTTAAACTCCATTTTCCAACAACAATAGAGAAAAAATTACTAAGTGAAGCGTACAACCTTCTGAGCAAATTTACATGGGGAAATTCTAGTTATATTCACCTGTGTATTTCCTTTATTTTAAAACAAGCCTAGGTGCACAGTTTCCAAAACTTGTTGTAATCATATTTAAGATCATTATTAAAAAAAAAGGCTCATAATTTTATTGCTACAACATGGATTTTTAATTTGTGTCTATTTATCATCATTTCCAAGAATTCATATTTGTTTCATGAGTTGTAGCTAGTGCATGTCCTTGATATTTCACTTACTATTCCCATTAGGAGTATTACACAAGGGATATAGGAAATGATTAAACCACCAGACATAACTGCAACATCTAAGGAATAGAAATACCACCCATTAAGCCTTGCCTCCATAATGTAATGAGGTTTTTCTCCTTTTTCATGGTCTCTCGAAAGATAATTATGTCTAGATTTTGTGGAGAAATGAGCAGCTTGAGGGAATTTTTCACGGGGGTGTCGCAAATGGCCATCAAATTCAAAAATATCACAATCATTTGTTCACCCTATCATGGGATTTCTTTACTCTAAGCACCCAAATCATGGTGTTTTGATTACTTGAACAAACATATTATTTCACTCACTATTTTGCTTTCGATATGTGAGATTTTATACCAACTTCCCTTACTTCTGTCTCATCTTGAGACAAACCACCTTAAGAGGATGAGTCCTCCTTCAAATAGGAACACACATTAGTGAAATTTTGAGGTATGAAATGGCCCTCCAAAGTAATATTAAAAAAGAAGGTTTAAATAATTAAATACAATTAGATTACATCATCAAATTTTAGAGGGAAAAAAGAAAGAAAACTATTTTTCAACTCATATTTAGCCTATCTCCCTATGATTTTACTCAAATTTAGAGTGACAACACTCTTTGGATCAAAAATTTAATTACTAATCCAATGAGTACCCATGTTTCATACTTTCGATGGACCCTGCTACACGAAAAATGAGAAATACATGAAAAAACATGATTGCAATCATGTTTTTAATATATTTCTCTTTTTTCTTATAGAAGGGTCCACCAAAAGTATGAAACATGGGTACTCCTTAGATGAAGAATTAAAATAATCATAAAACGAGTCCTCCCACTTAAAATTTGAGAAAAACTGTATGGAGATAAGTTTAAAATACGAGTTGAAAAAATAGTTTGTTTAATTCTTTTTTTTATTTTTTTGTCTTTTTAATTTTTTTCTCCAAAAATGGTGAATCATCCCTCATGGTTGACATCACCATCTTGAATCCTATTAGTTCTTATAAATTTTACTTTGGGTTTACATTTCTGTTTTGAAGTCCATTTTGGACCTCAAAAATTATCTCATGAATCATTATTTCTATGTCCACCATCTTCGGAGGAAGAATTCCTAGGATTCTAACAACAATCAACATCATTCCCTAGCTTTGAGAATAGAAATATTTATCATATGAGGAAGTTATATAAGGAACAAAGAGATTAGGATTACTAAGAGGCACCCCTATATATAAAGGGTGAAGGATGGAAATATGATGCAGAATGTTGTCCTTGATGGCAACCCACTGAATGAAGATGAAGACATGCGACTGTTGACATGTGTTGTCCTTGATGGCAAACCACCTGATGAAGTTATTCTTGACTTGATGGACTTGGTAAATGATTTAAATCTGATGTTTGTTGACAATATGATGCTGAGTGTTGTCCTTGAAAGGCAACCCACTTGATGAAGATGATGACAACTTACTTGATGAAGTTGTGCTTGATAGAATATGTTCTTGATGAAGTAAATCTGATGTATCTGCAGTGAGTACAGAAGGGAATGAAGAAAGGAATTCAGAATGTGCTCAAAGTATGATGAAAAGAGTATGTCTCTAGGCATACGCGGATATGTCTAATGGAAGTAGCGTATGCACGTGGGAATAAACGTTCCAAGTCGCGTATGGGTAAAAGCGCTCAAAAAGAGCAAAACAGGGGTAACCACCATGGTATTATTTTGGCTCATGGTATTGGAAAAGGGGCCCGTGGTATTGAAGGCTCGTGGTATTGGTTTGGCTCATGGTATTAAAAAAGGAGGGGCCCGTGGTATTGAAAAAGGATAAGCCTATATAAAGAGAAGAAATTCATTGTGCAAATTATGAGCGTGGGTGCAAGATGTCTGAGCTTGAATGAATACTTCTCTATGAAGTATATCTGTATGGAAAGGGTAAAGGTTTGATGATAGATCTGAATCTATGATACACCTATGAAGAAATGATGAAGCGGGAGATCTAGATCTGAAACGTATTTGTATTTGCTTATGGAATGACTAGATCTGTGATGAGGCGAACATCTAGGCGAACATCTGTCTGAAGTAAAAAGGTAAATCTGAACTGAATATCTGATCTGTAGAAGTATGCTGCTCTATAATGATTGAAGATCTATACGCTACTTCGCCGCGGAGGAAGCGCGTATATACGCGGCTTCGCTGAAGAGAAAGCGTGTATGCGCAATGAAATACATACAGAGGTATACGCTGGTTTGTGTGGACGGAAGCGCGTATATACGCGACATCAGTAAAGGGAAAGCGCGTATGCAAACTAGGGTTTGCTGAAGCAAGGGGTATGAAATATCTGATCTGTTCTGCTGTGTTTCTGCTATCTGATCTGTATTGATAAGTATCTGTTGGTGATGTATGTTTGTGCTTGAAAGTATGGAAAGGGTTCAGTTTGAAAATATGATGAAATGTGGCCTGCAAGTGTTGTTCTATTGAAGTTGTTGGATCCAGTGTGAAAATTGATGAAACGTGGTCCAAGGTGGTGCTGAGGGTTGTAGCCTTCATTCAGGGGGTCGTAGCTCCCTTCCAGGTGAGGCTGGTAAACGAGATCGGGGGGTCGTAGCTCCCTTCCAGGAGAGGCTGGTAAACGAGTCAGGGGGTTGGAGCTCCCTTCCAGGAGAGGCTGGTAAACGAGCGCAGGTGGGTGCCTGCGTGGTGGTAGAGTTTGCACCAGCACATATGTTGTAAGATGTTTTCTCTATAATAAAATATTGAAGGCTGAGCAACTGCAGCGGTGGTTTTCTCCCGACTTGGGTTTCCACCTAAAAATCCCGGTGTTCATGTGTGATGCTTTGTGTGATGGTTTATTTTGTTCTTACTGCACATGTTTACTATTTATTGAACATCTGATGAATGAATAATGGAATGATATAAGCAAAGAACTAATGACATAATTAGATCTCTGTGTATACGCGAGTTGCATGAAAGATATCCGCGTGTATACGCGAGTTTACTAAAGGAAAGTAGTGTATGGGTTTTAAGGAATGAAAAAGTGAAAAGTTTTGAGTATGCAGTAAATACTGATTCACCCCCCCCTCTCAGTATTTTTCCCAACAATTGGTATCAGAGGAGGTTCTTCTGCAGAAGCTTGATCGCTTGAAGAAGATCCGTCGCAATGGGAAGTCAAGAAGGAGTGATGTCTATAAATCCACCTCTATTCAATGGAAGCAATCTGATATTCTGGAAGGTACGAACAAAAGCATATCTGCAAAGTCTTGGTGCAGATGTATGGGCAATCGTGGAAGAAGGTTATCAATACCCGGCAAGTATTCCTACTGATGCAGCTGAAAGAAAGAAGCATGAAATCAATGCCAAAGCAGTGAATGTCTTATTGGGAAGCATGTCTGAATCAGAATTTGCTAAAGTGATGCAAAATGGACCAAAGAAAGAACATGGGACAAAATCATTCTAAGCTATGAAGGAGACACAAAGGTAAAAAGGCAAAATTCTCCAAACTCTTAGAATTAATATGAAAATTTGAAGATGCATAGTGATGAAAGTGTTGCCGCTTTTTTTCGTCACACATATTAAATCAGATGAGAAATTTGGGTGAAACCATAACTGATACTACTCTGGTAGAAAAAGTCTTAAGATCCTTGACTTCAAAATTTGACTCTAAAGTTTCAGCTATTGAAGAAAGGCAAGATCTGTAAACGCTTACTATTGTTCAATTACATGGTACTCTGACTGCTTTTGAAATGAGACAAGGAGGTCCTTCTCAAATAAGAGAAGCTGCTTTTAAGGCATCTACAAAAGGAAAGGAAAAGGAAGTTGTCAAAGAATCCAGCTATATATCCTATGAAGAAGAAGCGAATTTCGTGAGAAAGCTCCAACTAGGTACTGGAAGATTCAAAGGTAAGCTTCCCTTCAAATGTTTTGAGTGTGGAAAAGTTGGTCACTATGCTGCTAAATGTCCTTATAGAGAAAAACATGGTAAAGGGAAACAGTTTGAAAAGAGAAAGAGCTATTATGCAAAAGAAGATGATGATGAAGTGTCCAGTGAAGATGAAGAAGATTCTGACCATGATCTGAAAGTGCTCATGGCAAAGAAGCAAAAGAAGAAGCCTACTCGGAACAAGGAGATCCCTCAGAAAACATGGTTAGCGGAAATTGAAGAAGATGAATCAGATAGTGATTGGCGTCCTTGTGGTCTCATTGGTACAATGGATTATGATGGTATCAACCTAGAAGAAGCTATCAAAGATCAACAAAGAATATTTAATGAGAAGGAATCTTCCTCCAAAGCTTTGATGTTCGATGAAGCAGATCTGGAAAAACCAATTAAGAAGAATGAAAATCTTGAAGCAGAAATCATCTCCCTACAAGTAAAACTTGAAGCATCAAGTAAGAAGAATGAGGAACCTCTACAATCATTTGAAAAGGAAGGACTTGAAGCAGAAATCATTTCCCTCAAAGAAGACCTGGATAAATCAAATAAGAAGAATAAGGGCCTTGAAGCAGAAATCATCTCTCTCAAAGAAGTTCTGGAAAAATCAAACAAGAAGAATGAAGAGCTACAACAAACATGTGAAGAAAACGAAGATTGGTTGAAAGAAGAGATTCTAAATCTGAAGGAACAAGTAGAAGATGGAAGAAGGAAAGAAGAAAGCATGACAAAGCAATGTCAAGCCTTGGAGGTTGAGGTAAACATTCTCAAAGGTAAATTAGAAGAAAAGGTTAAACTTTTGAGGTTTCAAGATAGTACCAATATTTTGGACAATATTCTGAGTAATCAAAGGTCTCCTGCTATCAAACTTGGTCTTGGTTTCCATGAAACTGTTAAAGGAGAATCTAGCTCACAAGGAAGTGCTAAAAATTCAGAGGATGTCAATGCAAAACCTGAAGTGTTGAAAGAGACAAAAGGCCAACCAACAATGATGAAATCTCAAAGGAAATCAGTCAATAATGTTGAATGCTTTAAATGTCACAATTATGGGCATGTTGCAGCAAATTGCAGGAGCAGATCATTTCAGCCTCAAACAAACAGTTCCTACATAGAAAGGTACTATGGTTTCTTCAAGGGATATTGTTTTTCATGTAACAAGTATGGACATAAAGCAACTGATTGTAAAAGGAGGAAGATTAGAAATACTCATTATGATTCTTATGCTTATTTTTCTGGACACATGAGATGTTATTCTTGTAACAAGTATGGACATGTAGAAAAGGAATGCAGGTTGAACAGATATGAGAAATTGGATAATTTCCAGCACACAAATAGAAAATTTAAACAAATCTGGAAAAAGATGGAAGGATGGAATAAGAATCAATCTAGAGAAGAAAATGATATTTTTGTGGATGCTCTAGAAGACAATGATTTTCTTGAAGAAAACACTCAATTCAAGATGGAGGACCGATCAGAAACGTAGGGAATTCTGACCCTACTGCAGTCATCTGCTCTGAAGCTAACTTTTCCTATTGACTGCAGGAATGATGTGGGATACATTATGAGATTTAGTAATGTATCGTCACAGGGGGAGCAATGTATGATGTCTCTCATGGTTGATTTGATTATTCTGGTTATATGTATTTCTGACAGTGCATCTGGTGTGAAGAAAAGACAGGAACAGAAGGTAAATTTGCAGGGGGAGATAAAGGAATGTGAAAATTTCTATGTTTCACTTTCCATACGCGGGTTCTATTCACCAAAGTCGCGTATACACGCGAGTTCCAGCTGACACAGCCGCGTATGCATTGATGATAAGGAAATTTATCTGATAGCTGAAGATCTGGAGCAGAAGTCCAGGGGGAGCATCAGTCTGACTGCTGATGATTGCACTATTAGCATTATTCTGGTTATACTCATAATAATGAAATAATACATGGGTTCTTGTGTTGAACATTATGGATGAAGCCTGGTTGCTTTATGATGAAGAGCATTCGTTGTTGAGATGAAAGTCTTATAATTCAGAGATGAGGATAGATCATGCAGAGATTGTTGCTGATGACTTGCTGTTGAAGGTGTTTCAGATTGCACAAGTTAAGGAAGAGCACTGGTTTAGGGGGAGCAGCAGGTTGAATACTAATGATTGCATTGTTGGCAATATGACTGATTATTCGTGGCTATTGTGATACTCATGCTTAAATGATGATGACTTGGTATATGGTTCATTATGATGAGATTTTGATCCCTGATGCTCACACATAGATGAGTTGGAAGTCATTTGATTCAGAAATAAGAATAGATCATGCAGAGTTTGTTACTATGGTTGAGATCTTTTGCCTACATATGTTACTTCATGTTAAATCTTGAAGATCTTGGTGATGATGGACCACATGGATGATTGCTTGACACTTATTTGAAGATGTTGTTCTGGTATGATAATCTCTCTTGAAAAGATTGTATTGATGTTGCAAAGGATCTGAAGGCTTGGCTACTAATGGGCTTATGCTACAACCGGTGGATGACGCTTGAAGACACATCTACACTGTTCTGTAGTCTGCCCAGGGAAGCGTCGAGTATCTAAGACAGGTCGGGAGTGTTCTCTCGGCCAAATAAAAGAACAAATCAGACAATTTTAGAAGATGGCTTGGGATACGCGGTTTCCCCGAAACACAGTCGCGTATATACGCGAGTTCCCGCACAGAAAACCGCGTATGTCTGATTGCTAACAATTTTTGCTTGGAGTCAACTCTCTTCAGCATAGCTGCAGTGCTGTTTGGTATCTCTGATACTGGTTGGTATCTCTGGTGGTGTTCCAGTTCTCATAATTCTATTTCTCATATTTTGATAAAGATGCCTTGATGATTTGTTGGTGAAAGTGTTCAGGATGCACAAACTAAGGGGGAGCCTTAGTCATATGAAAAGGATACTTGGATGCACAGATTGAGGGGGAGCAGTGACATTGCTAAGTACAATGCATTGTTGGCATTATGGTGGTTCTGAAATATGTTCTCTTTATTGAGGACTTTCTGGTGTTGGTCTTAAATGGTCATTTTTGTAATTTGTTGAAAAGGTCTTGTTGAGACCCATGATGTAAAATTGTAATATTCAGTCATGTAAGGACTTGTCATTTTTGTAAACCCACTTGGTTGGGTAGCTGAGTTGCAATGTGTAAACCCACTTGGTTGGGTAGTTGAGTCTCTTATGTAAATCCAATTGGTTGGATATTTGATGTAAGTATGAGTCTTTGGTGATAGGAAGTTCATAGAGTCATGTACTTCATTGAAAATTTGTTTGAAGATTCAGCATGAACTCAGGGGGAGCTTGGTCACTTCAGTATATATCAGATCTGCAGAACGTTTCTTCCACATGAGGATAAAAAGGGGAGAGTATGTTGGTTTTTGATCCGCCCTTTGCCCTTGATGTCAAAGGGGGAGAGTGACATGGTGTTTGAATGAAGAGAAAGAATGGTGTCAAAATGGAGAGAGTGACATGGTGTCATTGTATTCTTAATGTACCTATCTGTTGTGGTAACCAAACACCATCGTGGTTGCCATCAAGTCCAAAGGGGGAGATTGTTGGAAATATGATGCAGAGTGTTGTCCTTGATGGCAACCCAATGAATGAAGATGAAGACATGTGACTGTTGACATGTGTTGTCCTTGATGGCAATCCACCTGATGAAGTTATTCTTGACTTGATGGACTTGGTAAATGATGTAAATCTGATGTGATATGATGTTTTTTGACAATATGATGCTAAGTGTTGTCCTTGAAAGGCAACCCTCTTAATGAAGATGATGACAACTTACTTGGTGAAGTTGTGCTTGATAGAATATGTTCTTGATGAAGAAAATATGATGTATCTACAGTATGTATAGAAGGCAATGAAGAAAAGAATTCAAAATGTGCTCAAAGTATGATGAAAAGAGTATGTCTCTATGAATACGCGGATCTGTCTAAGGAAAGTCGCGTATGTACGTGGAAAAGAACGTTCCAAGTCGCGTATGGGCAAAAGCGCTCTAAAAGTGCAAAACCAGGGGTAATCACCATGGTATTGACCCATTGTATTGGGTAATGATCCGCCTAATTGACCCCGTCTAAGGTATTTTTGGGCTCATGGTATTGGTTTGGCTCATGGTATTGAAAAAGGGAAAACCTATATAAGGAGAAGAAATTCATTGTGCAAATCAGAAGTGTGGGTGCAAGATGTCTGAGCTTGAATGAATACTTCTCTTTGAAGTATATTTGTATGGAAATGGTAAAGGCTTGATGATAGATCTGAATCTATTATGCACCAATGAAGAAAATGATGAAGAAGGAGATCTAGATCTGAAATGCACTTGTATCTACTAGATCTGTTTATGGAAGGCTTAGATCTGTGATGAGGCGAACATCTAGGCGAACATCTGTCTGAAGTGTAAGGGTAAATCTGAACTGAATATCTGATCTGAAGAAGTATGCTGCTCTATAATGATTGAAGATCTATACGCTACTTCGCCACAGAGGAAGCGCGTATATACGCGGCTTCGATGAAGTGGAAGCGCGTATGCGCAATAAAATACATACAGAGGTATACGCTTGTTCGTGTGGACGGAAGCGCGTATATACGCGACATCAGTGAAGTAAAAGCGCGTATGCAAACTAGGGTTTGCTGAAGCAAAGGGTATGAAATATCTGATCTGTTCTGCTGTGTTTCTGCTATCTGATATGTGTTGATAAGTATCTGTTGGTGATGTATGTTTGTGCTTAAAAGTATGGAAAGGGTTCAGTCTGGAAATATGATGAAACGTGGCCTACAAGTATTGTTCTATTGAAGTTGTTGGATCCAGTGTGAAAATTGATGAAACGTGGTCCGAAGGGGTGTTGAAGGTTGTAGCCTTCAGTCAGGGGGTTGTAGCTCCCTTCCAGGAGAGGCTGGTAAACGAGTCAGGGGGTCGTAGCTCCCTTCCAGGAGAGACTGGTAAACGAGTCAGGGGGTTGGAGATCCCTTCCAGGAGAGGCTGGTAAACGAGCACAGGTGGGTGCCTGCGTGCTGGTCAAGTCTGCGCCAGCACATATGTTGTAAGATGTTTTCTCTATAATAAAATATTGAAGGCTGAGCAACTGCAGCGGTGGTTTTCTCCCGATTTGGGTTTCCACCTAAAAATCCTGGTGTTCATGTGTGATGATTTGTGTGATGGTTTATTCTGTTCTTACTGCACATGTTTACTGTTTATTGAACATCTGATGAATGAATGATGGAATAATATAAGTGAATATTTAATGACAGATCTAGATCTCTATGTATACGCTAGTTTCATAAAGGGGATCCGTGTATATACGCTAGTTTACCGAAGGAAAGTAGCGTATGGGTTTTAAGGAATGAAAAAGTAAAATGATTTGATTATGCAGTAAACACTGATTCACCCCCCCTCTCGCATTTTTCCCAACACTTGGTGTTGCAGTAGCGCCAACCCCTATTTGGCACAGATTACCGCTTGACAATCGCGCCAAATCTTGTAGGATTTGGTTTGACCACCCTTCTGAGTTTTTGGTCAGTTGTGCTTGACTCTGGGTTGTTTCTTTGATTTGCAATTAGTCTTTTGGGCTTGTTCTGACTACTGTAAGCTTGTCCTTCTCAGATGTTTGTCCATTGTTTCATTAGTGAAATTCACAACCCTAGGGTTTCTAGGTGTCTTTTGCTCACTGTGCCTTCTGATTGAAGTTCGAGTCTTTTTTATTTTTGTCAGTTCGATTCCCTGATCGATTGTGTTAGTATTTCTTGATCCCTCATGTCTTCGGTTTGTTGAATGATTACTTCAATTTTTGTTTGACTCTCCGTCTAGTCATTTCGAGCATAAATCACATTGCTTGTTTGGGCCATTGTGAAAGCTTTCTGTTTGTTTGAAAGAGTACATCATTGGTTTGAGTGTGTTTTTATGTCTGTATTGCTTTTGAATTATTCATTTTAAAATCTCTACATTCGCAGTGCTCTAAACTAGTGTTCGCTTTGCTTTTTAGTGTAATAGTGAATCGTGTGCTTCATTCATTCAAAAAAAATAAAAAAAATCATTCTTCCATTTGCATCGAAAATGAAAAGTTATTTTGCATAACTAGCTCTTAGTGAACTAGGAAAGAGTTTTTCATTTCTCGTGTGGTTGTAGTAGATGCATTAGTGGATTTATTCTTATGATTTCATTGTTTTCTACTTTCTGAAAGATCTCTATCCTTCTCTTAGTTAGCATTCATCGAACGGAAAATGATGTTCTTTTGCATGTAGTGTGCATTTAGGAATTCGAGACTCCATTCGGTAGGGCCTTGAAACTGAAACATTAATTCAAGATCAAATTTAAAATTAATTCAATCAATCTAAGGAAGCATTGGAACCTAACACAAAATTTTTTAGAGGTCTAGGCTAATGACGTGTTTTGGCATTGTAAAACCTAGTAGCCGTCGTTCGCCACCTGGCTTTGGACAGCACTAGTACGGACTTGTGCTCCCCATACCGTTGTGTATATAAAGGGAGACCCTCATAGGTTCAAATTCTTTATCCATAGGAAGCCGAGTCTACCGCCCTGTAACCATGATACACCGAACACAACATTTAGGGAGACTACCTGCACGTACGTTAAGTCCTTGGTCATTTCTCTTTCATTTGATCACCAAGCTGTATATGGAATTTCACGGAAACTTGGTACACCCTCTTGCTTAGATTACCTGAGTAGTCATTTTGATCTTTTCGTGACTCCTTAAAAAGAGAAGAGATCATTGAGCACTTGTCCTTTCATGCTCGTTTAAATATGAAAGTGACTAGAGTCATCTTTTGTCCGTTTCTCGACTCTTAAAACATGAAACAACAAAGTTTTGTTTCAATGTCGTAAAATTAACTGCCTACGATCACATACCCAGTAAAAGTTTTCTTCTTGCCTTGTTTTCGTATTTCCTTAGAGTTTGATCTTGAAGCCTTGAATTGGCTATCTCGTTTTCCTTCTTGTGTTGAAATATTGTCACAGTGGCGGAACCACCAGTTTCGTCGTCTTCTTCACTGCCTCCTAGTGGTAGTTATTTTCCTGACGTTTCTTTCGAAACCCCTTAGTCCGCTAGGTCTGCCGAGTTTTTGCAGCCTATTCTCCCGACTGTCTTGCCTCTTGCTACCCGATCTCCTCCTGAAGAGTCGGTTGAGTTTAATTGGCCACCTCAAGGTGCTTGGTCTGGTTTTTGGAGTGAGGAAGAATTCCCTCCTCTTACCTCGGGATCACCATATTTAGCCGCTGCTTTACCTCCCAGTCCTCATTGTCTTTTTGACGATCTTACGACTTCGTCAAACATGGATTCTTTGAGTCCTGTTAGCAGTGAAGAACTGCATGTTTCTACAGGGGAATATCAACTTTTCCCAAAATATCTCCCGCGTGTCTCCAGTCAACCTTCTCCTCAATTGGTGTCACTTCCACCTGCTTATCGTACTTTGAGTCAGATTATTTCTGGTGTTGCGTGCATAGCACAGTCGATTACATCGACTCCTCCAAGGATTTTGGTCCTTCCTTCATTAGGAATGTTGCGTTCGACACCTATCTCGTCGGTAATTGTTACATGTGTCTGGGTATAACCTACCATTTGTGTGGCTTCGTCTGCAACGGTTGTTACGACTCAGTCGTCAGGATCTTTTGCTACTCATAGGTCCATATTTCTTAATCCCAAGTGGTTTGTCAGGCCCACCGTGAGTGGATCACAAAATCGCGTTGTGGAAGCCATGCCTATTTCTAGTGCGGCTACGATTTCTACTTCTATCCCTGGCGGCCTTACTTTCGATGAGTATCTGTTGGCTGTCCAGCAGCAGAACTCTCAGGGTTCTCAATAGCCCCAAGCTCCTGTCAATCCTCCCCATCACTATGATGTCTACAGTAATCTCGTATATATGCCTCCAATTGATCCTCATCAGACATTTTATCTGCCTCGAGCTGATCCCTATCAAATTGTTCCTCATCAAGGGCCATTGATACAGGCACAACCCTCGGGCCTACAAGGAAAACCCTTACAGGGACAACCTTTGGTCCAGTAGGGACAAACCTTTATTCCTCAGGGACAACCTTACGGTTTGCAAGGACAACCCTTACAGGGTCAACCTTCGGTCCAACAAGGAAAACCCTACGGTCCTTCTGATCAACCTCAGTTTCAACTAGGAGCGTCTTATGTTCTTGGGGAGCAAATGTATCCACCACAGGGACAACCTTTTGTGCAACAACAACAAACTTATGTTCAACAAGGCCAGGTTTGTATAGCAATGAAAACCCCACGGTCCCGCATCGGGGGTCAACCTGTTTTCGTGGGCAACCTAGTCCATCGCAACCATTGGGCCAACCTCTTCCATAAGGGCAACTCCGCAAGGGCCCTCGTATCCGTGCCAACCTACTCAAAATGAAGTTGCTCAGAATTGGTCCGAACCAGATCGACTGGAAAGAGCTCGTCAAAACGATCCTGTAGCCGCGAATGACACTTAAATCTGTTGCCGTATGGAGGAGATGTTGTATTTTGAAATTGCCCAATAACTTTCAATTTTGAAAGAAAATTTTTTAATATATTGTGTTGGGATAATTTTATTTTTTATTAAGGTTTAATAAATTAATTAAATTATATAGTTTTAATATTTTATATGGTTTTTTATTAAATCATATATTATATTATTAATTATATATTTTAATTAATTTTTTTTTTTTTTTTTAATTAAACCTTATTAAAAAAAACTAAACATAAAACCCATATATATTAAACAAAATTCGAATTATAAAAAAATGTGTTAAACCCACATGACAACGTATGTTTAAAAAGTCACGTGGGCATGTACATTGGGATGCAACATATGGTTTTAAAGTTTAAAGGCATGACGTATGGTCAAAGCCACGTGGGTTTGTTATAAAAAACGTGTTTCAAAATGGAGTTTTAAAACTATTTCTTGGACGCGGTGAGGTTTGAACCCGGGTCGGGCAGGAAACAATGGAGTGGCCCAAAGGTGAAATACTCCGTAAATGCCCTTGCCACCAATCAGATGAGAAATACTTTGTTCTCACAATTTCAACATCACCTATGACCCTCGCATCTGTGCCAACCCACTCCCTGTGATGTACCGCCCCAACCTCAGCCGATTCGTCGCTCAACCCGCTCAAAGAACTCGGTTCAACATGTTCAACCCGCTTAGTAGCCGGTTCAAACTGCTCCCCCGAGATCACAATTTCATCAACTCGTCAGCAGGTACCAACTGCTCAACCTCAAGGCGCTACTTACCCTCCTCAAGGTCAATTTTAGGTTGTATATAGTGCGCCCCAATATTTCACATATTACCCTCAAAATCAATCCCAGTTGGTGTATAATCGACCTAAAGAAAATGCTTACATTCCGTAGCGGAATCCATATTTTGCTCAGCAATGACCTCAATGGTATACTCAGAATCAGTATCCTGGTCCTCAACCCCAGTATGGGCTGAACTATCAAGCTTATAACCTCTATGGACAGAATCCTCTGGGACAAAACATATGGGGGGAAAATTTCTCTCAGCCTGGGTGGAATGTTAACACTAGTACTTATCAACGACCTCTAATGCCTTTTAATCCTCAATTGTCGTTTCTCGCTATGTTGGAACTTCCTGATGTGTGAAAATTGACGAACGATCAAATCCTTCATAACTCGTATTGGCCTCCAGTTCCAACCAAAATTCCTGGTGATTGTCCTAAGTTTGAGGGCAAGTCTGGAGAAGACCCCCAAGAACACGTTATGACATACCATCTTTGGTGTTCCTCTAACTCTTGGGTTGACGATTCCATCAGACTCTGTCTTTTCCAACAGACTCTTATTGGTGCCGCTGTAAAGTGGTACATTGAATTATCTCGTGGCATCAATTATTCCTCTTCATGCATCATAGTATAGCTTTTTGAGGTCTTAATGGGCATGGAATTATTTTTTTTAAGCATTATAGAACCCAATACTAATAAAAATTATAAAATATGCCCTTGGAATCACTTCAAACTACTTTTTCAAACAAACGTTATGCAATTTTAAAACCCAAATACACACCTTTTTCTTTCTTTTGAGAAGCTTGATATTGAAACTGAATTGTATATGTGATTTCGGATCCTCAATAATTGAAATATGGCCCTGAATTAGCCCTATGAATCTTCTTTTGAATGCCACAGGTCTGAACTGATTTGGATTCTTTAAGGCAACTTTATGCCCAATATCCCACGATGACCTAATTATGGATAGGTTCAGTAGAGCGAAATTTTACGACTTTCCATGTGTCATTTTTTTTCCTCCTTTAGGTCTAAAATTGATATACCGAAAACTACAGTCTGTTTACTTCCAACCACTTTTATAGAATTCCAATCTGATGCTCAGAGAGAGACTTATGAAGATTTTCCCATGATGACCTCTTTGAGATGAAATTCGGGAGTCTGAAAAAGACGTAACTTCCACAGATCATATCTCCAAAAATATTGTGAACCAAGCTTTGAAATTTTGCGAAGATGTTCCTCAGGATTTCGGCTTCGCGCTCTAAAAATTTCAGCTTCTAAACCTTCGTAGAAAAAAAGTTATAGCGAAAATTCCACGATAACCTGTTTGGAGCAGCAAAACCCTTGAATCCAAAGCTCCGATACCAAATGTTAAGAAACCAGCTCCAAAAATAGAAGAAAAGAGATATCAACACCTTAGAAACAAGCCACTTCGAGGGGGAAACCTCCAATACATTACATGAATGAACAATTCTTCGATGATACAAATTACAAAACCTCCTTTCTATATATAGGAGTCCATGGAGACACAATGTAATCCTAGTGGGGCCACAATTTAATCCTAGCCAACCTAAAAATAATAATGTAAGGGCACAATAATAATAATATGGGGGTTATAGGGGTACAACGATAACAATAAGGGGGGCTACACTAACATAATAAGGGACGACACTATTAATATAGGGACTTAACAAAGCAAGATCGAGATACTCATATCTCGGATCATATTCATGAATGGAGACGTCGTCGTCACTTGATCAAGTTTGATATTCCTGATAAGCTTCTAACTGATTGGTTCACTACCTCATTTTTCAATCAAATCGCTAAATACATAACTATGGGGGCATGTGTAACCGAAGAATAGGCCATTTCTCGTGCCGAATACCTTGAACTTTTGTACTCCCAGTCTGGCACGTTGTATGATATCTTTCCTGATGCTCCTCGACCTGGAACTTCTAAAGCATCGACGACGCCATCCGTCGATGGTATCATTGGTTCCATATCTTAGACTTCTCAGAAGTCTTCTCCTTCGGACCCTGGGAAGCAAAAATCTAATCCTTCCACTGATACTGCTTCAATTCTGGTAAAACAACAGAAGTCAATGCCATTCAGGCCAATCTAGCAGATAAAAATTCCAAGGGAAAAAATAAGGGTAAAGGTAAGGCCAAAGCCGATACCCCGAAATAGGATTCTTAGAAATCTCGTGCTGATGATGGTTCATAGAGAAAACTGAAGTATCCTTGTTTAATCTGTGACGAAGAGCACTGCACCAAGGACTATCCTCGACGAGCCGAAGTGAGTAGATTGCTCAAAGGCACCCAAGGAACTCCAGTCGTTCTCAAATAAATTTTTCCATCACAACAAACTTAGATGGTAGAGAAACCTCAGTCCTCTGCCCCATTTGGCTTTCAGGTTTTCATGATGAACCATTCTGCATCCATTTCCATCGCTACCTGGTCAAAAGATTATACCGAACTGCGCCAGGCAATGGGGAAGGATATCGCTGTTGGTCCTCCTCCTCTGCCTGTTTCTGGCCCTCTTCAGATTGAAAGGCCCAGTACTGAGCCCGTTGTACGGCCACCTTCCAAAGGTGTACTCCGTAAGTCTTCTTACAATCACAACGCTCGTGCTTCTCAACATTACAGTATTGTTGAAGATTTAGCTCAGGCGTCCTTTGCAATGTCTGCATTAGAAGTACTTCAGAGTTGTCCGTCTCAATGAAAGGCTTTTCTATCTGCGATCAGAGGGGTTGATCCTGCTAATTCAAGCCTTATCACTTTTGACTTGGAGAATTTCGTCCCACGTCTCTCGCACGAGCTTACGCTCATCATCCATGTTGGCATTAATGGACTGAATATCCATCGAGTGGTTGTGGACGAGGGTGCGTCTACATGCGTCATCTCATTTTCCTGTTGGAAAGCCATTGGTTCTCCAGCTTTGAATTCATCTCCAAATGCTCTAGAAGCGTTTGATGGAAGGGAATCGAAACCTCTTGGTGTTCTCGCTAGTTTACCAATTACTCTAGAAGGGAAGACGGTCAATGTCAAGGTTGAAGTAGTTGATGCCAAGCTCAATTACAATCTTCTCCTCGGTCGCAGTTGGACTCACGCCACGCTATGTGTTTCGTCCACTCTCTTTCATTTTTTGTGATTTCCGCACGAAGGAAAGATCGTTACTGTTGATCAATTGTCATTCTTCACTTATTCTTCTGAGAACAACGTTCCGTACGTAGACCAAATTCCTATGCCTTACGAGAGCATGGGCTGGGTCTCTTCAAATATCCTACCCTCATGGGTATTTTTCCTCTTCCTCCACCTAACACTCTTCATATTAACATGATCTCTTGGTTTGACGATCTGTGGATCATCCCTTCGCCTGAGCAGATCGATTCTTTTGGAGATTCGATGCCGTCAAGTCTGATTGATATTGACTATTGTGAACTTATTTCGGCTTCGAAGCCTCCGCCTCCTGATCATGCTCCTTTGGGCATGCCTCTCGAAACTTATTCTCAATCCCCTTGGCTCGGCGATTCGGATTCGCCCGATCCCTTGAAAGAGATATTTCCCTTCGATGAAGTCATCGTGGTAACTATGTCTCTCGAGGATCCTCCTTGGGACGATAGTCATCATCGCTCCTCGTTCATGCTTTGCCTCGGGGCCATGCATTAGGGGAATTTTGAGGTCTAAAATGGGCCTCCTAAGAAAAATGTACAATCAAAATTCACTTTATGAGAACCAATTGCATTTTAGGGGATGACATCATCCCTAATGGTTTAGGTGGAATTGCTTGAGTTAAAGGTACTTACTTGTCCAATTCTCAATGGTGGATAAAAACTCATGGTTAACCATGGTAGTGCTCTAAGTACTTTTAAAGTAAAAGTAAAGTACTCATAATAAATGTCATTTCACACTTTTTGAATAAAAATATATTATTGTCATTTCATATTCCTTGAAAGAAACAATGCATATCCCTATACATTTATTATATTACATTATATTATATCATATTATTTTTATATAGTATATTAATTACATGTTATTATACAATTTAAATAATATAAATTTTAATTAATAACATATAATATAATTAAGAATTTATAAATTTATATTTATATTTTATTTTAAGTTATTTAAGTACAAAGGACAAATGCATTAGTTGTTCAATGATAATGAATTTTTCTCGAAAAACTCATTCTTATTTATAGTCACATAAATGCAATTTTTTTATTAATTTTATTTTGGTACAACTTTTGAATTGAATTTAACTATGGTTACATGGATTGTGGTGCAAAAAATGAATTGAAAATTCATAAATGTTATTTTATTGTTTTAGCTATTATTTTATTATTTCCTTAGGAGGCCCATTTTAGACCTCAAAATTCCCCTAATGTCTACGTGTCTTGAGAGGTTCTCTTCTCAAGTTCCTTCTCCTCCACTTCAAACGCCTATTATGACACACGGAGTTTGTACGAAGGGTAACTTGAGTAATATCACACAAACGATGCCTATCGACATTTCCGTGAAACTGGGAATTGTTGAGAACATCCATATCGGGGTCACCTGTTCTTCAGATGAAGTTCAAGTTTATACTAGCCTTTTCCGCGAGTTCCACGACATCTTTGCATGGTCTTACGAAGATATTCCCGACATCGATCCCAGTATAGTGATGCATGAGATACCTACCTATCCTGGTGCAAGACCTGTTCGTCAGCGTCTTCGTCTTGTGCACCCTAGAAAAGTTTCCGCTATTAAGGGTGAAGTTGAAAAACTTCTAAAAGCTGGTTTTATCTATTTGATTCCCTTAACAGAATGAGTGTCCAATATTGTCCCTGTAGATAAGAAACAGGGCACCATTCGGGTCTGTGTTGATTATCGTGACATTAACCGGGCTTGCCCTAACGATAATTATCCTACTTCCTTTATTGATCAAATCATTGATGACTACGCAGGGAGTGCGATTTTTTCCCTTATGGATGACTTTTATGGCTACAACCAGATTAACATTCTCCCGACCGATCAACATAAGACTACCTTTATCGGTCCCTGGGGTACTTTTGCGTACAAAAAGCTCCCTTTCGGTCTAAAAAATGTTGGGGCTACATTTCAGCAAGCGATGTCATATGCTTTCCACGATATTAAACACATCATTCAGCCTTATCTGGATGACCTTCCGACTCATTCAGTTAAGCGTAGAGACCATCCTAACCATCTCCGTCAGTTTTTTCTTCGCTCTTGACACTATAACATCTCGCTGAATCCGCATAAGTGCGTCTTCTGCATCGATTTTGGTAGACTCTTAGGGTTTATCATTTCCAAAGATGAAATTCACCTCGATCCGCTCAAAGTTGAGGCTATCATTAATCTCTCCTCTCCATCCGTATTACATTAGCTACAGAGTTTGCAGGGGAAGGCTAAATTTTTACGTCGTTTTATACCTAACTATGCCAAAGTGGCTAAAGGATTCAAGCGGTTACTAAAGCAGGGCATCCCGTTCCTTTGGGATGAGATTGCCCAGAAGTCTTTCGATGCACTGAAGACGTTGCTTGTCAACACTCCTTTGTTGCGTCCTCCGAACTATCATCGCGATTATTCCCTCTATTTGGCCGCCGCTTTCAACACCATTGCCATGGTTTTGGTACAAGATGATGATGTTGGTGACGAACATGTTATTTATTATTTATCTCATAATCTTCTTGACACTGAAACGTGATATGCACATGTCGAGAAGTTGGCATTGGCTGCGGTTCAAGCGGTTCAACATTTTCGTCACTACATTCTGTTGCGTACAGTGACTGTGATTTCTGATTGCAACCCTATGACCTATATATTGTCTCGACAATTATGGGGGGCAAGTACTCAAAGTGGATTGTCATCCTCCAAGAGTTCGATTTAGTATTCACTAATGCCAAGTCGAAGAAATCATTAGTCTTTTTCGATTTAATTTGCTCCCTCCCCTACGACTCCGCTCCGTCTAGTTCCGAGGAACGCATTCTAAACGATACACTTTTTCTGATTAGCACCCTCGATCCTTGGTAGGGTGATATCATCGTCTATGTTCATACTTCTACCTTCAGATCTGAGTTGATGAAGGATGCTCGTTGATGCATCTATCATCAATCAAAACCTTATCGTATAGTCGGAGATACACTCTACCGCATCGAAGTTGATTCCATTCTCCACCGGTGTTTGAATCTCGAGGAGCCTGAGAAAGCCCTGAATGACTGCCATAGTGGTGCCTGTGGCGGTCACATGTATGGTTATGCTACTGCACAACAAATTCTCCATGTTGGGTATTTCTGGCCCACCATCTTCAAGGACTGCATTCTCGTTGTTCGTAAATGCCATGACTGCCAAATCTATCAGCGCAAGATGCATGCACCACCTTCTCATCTCCACCCTGTCATTACCGTTGGTCCCTTTGCGAAGTGGGGCATCGATTTTATGACGTGTAACCCTCACTCAGCTGGGGGGCATGCTTATATCATCGCAACCGTTGACTACTTCACCAAATGGGCCAAAGCAATGCCTACACTTACAGCTGACGGTAAGACAACAGTTCAGTTCATATTCAATCACATCAATTCCAGGTTTGGTGTCCCTCAAGCCATTGTTACCAATCATGGTTCCCATTTTCGGCATTATATAGTGGTGGATTTGACTTCCAAGTTGCGCCTGTGTCACGACAGCTCAACACCGTACTATCCTCAGGAAAATGGCCAGGTTGAAGCTGTGAATAAATTTCTTGTCACCATGTTTCAACGTACGATTGGGATGCACAAATCAAACTGGCATCTCATGTTATTTTCGGCTCTTTGGGCATACCGAACCTCAGTTAAGGATGCGACCGGATTCACTCCATTTCAGCTTATTTACAGTCTGAAAGCTACCCTTTCGATTGAGTGTGAGATACCTTCGCTCAAGTTGGCTATTGAATTGCTGCCAAAAACTTCACCAAAAGAAGAGAATATTCTCTACTTAGAAAGGCTGGATGAAACTCGCCGCTTTGTTGCTTTGGTTATTGAAGCACAGAAGAAGCGGGTCAAAGCTCATTTTGACCAGTCGATTTCCCCTCGCTCCTTCGTAGAAGGAGACCTCGCCCTCCTGTACGACCAAGCTCGTGATAAGATGGGGGCAGGAAAATTTCAACCCATGTGGCATGGGCCCTACATTGTTAAACGTGTTTTGCGGAATGGGACCTATGAGCTTATTTATTACGAAGGTCATCCTCTGGATCAACCTAGAAATGGGTTATATCTTAAAAAATATTATGCATGAGTAATTCGTGCATGTTTTGTGTACATAGGTGTTCTTTTCGTTTTTGTACATTTTTAGCTTGGTGTGCTTTGCGAGTGTTTTCTTGCTTATTGGGTTGTTGCTTATTGTGCAAATGTCTATTACCCCTTACGACAGTTTCATGGATGGTGCTTCTCGTAGTACCCGGAACCTGTCTTCAGCAGCCTGGGTGATTTATGATCCTGGTGGTGAGTTGATAGATCTTCAAGGTATTTTTCTAGGATGAACTACAAACAATTTCGCAGAGTATAGTGCTGTTATTGAACTATTAACCAAGGTGATTACCCTCGGCATTCGTGCATTGGTTGTAAATCTAGACTCATAGCTTGTCGTTCTTCAACTTAATGGACATTATTTAGTTAGAAACCCTTCCATCTTAAGGTTGTATTTACATGTTTGTTTGTTGGAAAGACATTTTGATTACATTACATATCAACATATTCCTAGGCGAATGAATGCATTAACTGATACAGTGGCTAACATTGTATTAGATAGAAATTTGCGTAATTTGTAAAAATCATCATCACATGACAATATCTATAACAGGAATATATATATATATATATCAATGCTCTGCGTCACAGCATCATAAAATTCAAAAAATAAGTGTGTTTCAATTACATCCTGAGACATCATGTCTCTCAAAAATATGCGGAAATAAAACTTAGATGCCTATTCGACATGGCGCTCATTATAGCATGTCACTACCCGTACAAGCCACCTCAACAAGCGGTGAACTCGGTTTGACAACCCTGCAGTGTGTCTCTGGTATGCACGAGGAACATCATTGAATCGCGCATAGTCTGGGATCCCACGGGAGATTCCCTGCAAATTTCATATGATTTCCTCCTCCTCGCCTCCCTCATCATGAGGGGCAACATCAAAGTCGCAAGGAATCTGCCTCGTTATTGGGGACATACCTGCAGGTCTCTCTGGGCCAACATATGCATACACATATTCAATGTCAGAACATGCATAACCAAAACATCATAATATTCGTAAAAATAAAAAATGAGTCTTACCAAGTACTTCATCCCAATCCTCTCCTTCTAGGAGTGGGAGATCTGCATCACTAGTAAAATCTGTGCCAGAGTAGGGCCAATCCTCCACGACGATCAACTGTCGGCGGAGCCGCTCAAAGAACTCTGGTCTCCAAGAAATATGTTGATCGCCCCCTGACCTTGGCATCAGAGCTGCCCAACGAGCCATCCGTGGTTCCTGTGTTGGTGGTGTCAGGACTATCACCTCTTGACGCTGAAATATTAGGAGTCGTTCCAAGATGAATGATACCAGAATGGACCCGTAACCGAACTGCTTCAGCTTGGTTTTCTTGCACTTTTTCAGTTGACGTTTCATGTTGATTGTCACTGCCTCTGCCCATTTGTAGAGGGTCAGTGTCATGTAATCTACAACAAGAAGTAGCTGTGTGTTTTTCGCTTCGTGCAATGCTTGCGATCCCACAGCGCGTGTGATGGTGTGCAACACTACCTTTAGTGCCAAGTCTGGAATAGTTTGAATATCAACTTTTCCGCTTCCCGATCCTTTCCTTGCCCATGGACACACCCTGTTGATCACCATACTCATGTTATCCATTGAGGTATGGGTGTCGGTCAGGATTGATACTGCCCCCTATGCGACAACCTTGTGATGAATTAAACGTCAGAAACTTCAATCTCGAGTTCTTGATCATGAATGATGAAATTTTCCTGATCAACGTCCCAGAAACTGATCAAGTATTGTAACAACTCCGGTTGAGCTCTGAGGCATGGTTTCATGAAGAATTTCTTGAGCCCACAATCTCTAAGAGCTTTCATGCATCTTTCGTTTTCCATGGCAAGTTCGTCTTCTTCACTGTGTTCTCGTTCTTTCCATTCCATCACCATTTTTCCGCTTCACACCTGCAAACACGTTCATAAGAATGTCATTAGCCAAATTCAAAGCTTATGATTGTTAAAAATGGGCTCATTTTCTTGCATTTTTAAGCTTAAATGGTTGTCGCGGTTGGCGCGAACCAGTTCAAAATTTTGGGCAATTGGCGCGAGTTCGTGCCCAATACTCGCGCCAACCGTCATGCCCTATTTTTTGCAATTTCCCCCATATATTTTCAAATTTGGGGTTGCAGGTAATGGAAGGATAATCAAAATTCAGGAAAGGATGCTAGCTCTTACCTGGAACTGACAGATTCGAGATTGGTCTGTCGGATTACCCGCTATCGCCGACGCAAAATCACAGTGTAAAAAGGGTAACTATTGCTCCACAAGAGGTAAAAGTGAAAAGTAATTTTTTTTCACCATTTTTGGCATTTTATAACTTTTCAAAACCCTAATTAGGTTTTAAGACATATTTTTTGACTATTTCACTATGTTATTTTGAGAAATGGGTTTTACGTGCGTCTCTTGTGCAGCAGCAAGTTTTTAATGTAACAATGATGAAGTAACGAGTTGCATTTTATACTTTTTCAGACTTGGTAAAAACAAGAAAAAGTCACTGTTGGAGTCATATTTTAGCTCTTTTCTGACTCTCTAAAACTGAAAATATTGCTGAGACTCTTGTCGTTTTGAACTCGTTAAATGGATGCGAAATGATATCTACCCAGTATATGTTTACCCCTTTTTCGGGCTGGGATAGACTATTTACGAAAAAGGAATACCTTAGCCTATCGCGACTAGGAGGTTCTCTCGGATATTGTTTTCTACCTTTTCAGATCTGAGGGACTACTTACAAAAAGGTACCTACTGGAGTTTTCTTTTCTGCTTCTTTTCAAAATCTCTAAACATGAAAAGATGTCGAGTTCTTCCTTTGTCCGACTCGTTAAACCCTGATGACATCAAAAATCGTCACCATGACGTTACCCGAGTTCCTCCTTCCTAGGGCTCGTAAAATGTACTAGGATGGATTTGTCCGAAGGACAAAATTACATCACAAGCATATGCTATCCCCTTCAAGCTTGTTTTTCAAAAATAATTAGGGTACTCGCCAGAAATGGTGGGGGAAAATTGAATCAGTTCTTAGTCGTGTCGACAGTATGTCGCTCTTGAACATGACACTCATTTGCATTCGTGTCGGGTTGGGGACATCTCATTTTGTCATTTTTTCCTACATGGGTTTGGGTAATATGTTTTGGCCTCTCATCTACTCTTTGCCACATCATCACGACCTCAGATCCCTTGATTTCAAATACTGCCAAATCCAGAGTCGTGTCGCTGATATGTTCAAGAGAAGTTTGCCTTTGCATTTGTCAACCTCCCTCTGATCCTCTGTTTGGTCCTGATCCACTATCATAATGTTCCTTTGTCTCACGTCGATGATGTGGGAAAAATTATGGCCCTCCTTCGACTGGGTCACTTCCTGTCGACTTCAACTCATTACCCAGGACATTGACCTAGAGACTCCCTTTTGGTACCTTGGAGCTTGCATGCCTCAATGGTAGGTTCTTCACATTCAACGATAGGTCCACATCATTGGCCTACGATCAAGTGATTCTGCGGGTGTTCAACACCAGATCACTGTTCAAATTCTGTGGATTGTACCTGTTGTACCTTGAGAGCCATTGTCATTATTGGTGGTTTCTCTCGTGCCTGTTAACAAATTTCATCATTGGCTCGTAATAATGTGACTTTATTGCATGTTCGCACATATTCACATGCTTGAATTTGTACTTGTTCAGGTCGAGATGGAGTGCAAGACCCTGCGTTTTGTCTGATAAGATTTAGGCTGCGGGATATTGTGTTTTATCATGACTTATTACATGACTCTTTCTATTGGATGGCTGCGACCATACCTGAATCTATTTGTTGATCCTTACTGCTGGATGGCTGTGTCCATACCTCAAATCTTAGTTTTTTGGTACTCTATTATGGATGGCTACACCCATCCCACATGTTCATGTATCAGAGATATGAGTTGTATTTGTACTTGCAGGTCTTCCAATAGTGGTGTTTGGTTCGAACATGTTCTCATAAAGCATTTCACCCCTCCCTCTCTCTCAGACCTCATGCTTTATGGGGCATCTATAACACAACATTTTGTCACCATCCCTACCATCTCCGTCTCGCACATTGGAGGACTATTTATGTGACTAATAAGAAGTTTCATGCCTTGAAAATACCATCATTGCATCCCTTTCCATGAGGAAAATGTTCCTTTTTTTGACAATTCCTTGAGCAGACCATCAGAAACACATGTTTTTGAGTTGGCGCTGGTAGACCGTTATGCCCTCTCGCCAATGAGGAAGATTAACACTGGACCCCACGCCCATTGGCGCTCTATCCCAGTGAGCTACCCACGCCAACCACCATTCACAGTGTTGAAAAATTGTCACAGTGGCAGAACCACTAGTTTCGTCGACTTCTTCACTGCCTCCTAGTGGTAGTTCTTTTCCTGAGGTTTCTTTCGAAACCCCTCAGTCCGCTAGGTCTGCCGAGTTTTCGCAGCCTATTCTCTCAACTGATTTGCCTCTTGCTACCTGATCTCCTCCTAAATATTTGGTTGAGTTCAATTGGCCACCTCAGGGTGCTTGGTCTGGTTTTGGGAGCGAGGAAGAATTCCCTCCTCTTACCTTGGGATCACCATTTTTAGCCGCTGCTTTACCTCCCATTCCTCGTCGTCTTTTTGACGATATTACGACTTCGTCAAACATGGATTCTTCAAAACCTGTCAGCAGTGAAGAACTGCATGTTTCCACAAGGGAATATTAGCTTTTCCCAGAAGATCTCCCGCGTGTCTCCAGTCAACCTTCTCCTCAATTGGTGTCACTTCCACCCAGTTATCGTACTTTGAGTCAGATTATTTCTAATGTTGCGTCCATAACACAGTCCAGTACATTGGCTCCTCCAAGGAGTTAGGTCCTTCCTTCATTAGGAATGTCACCTTCGACACCTAGCTTGTCGGTCATTGTTACATTTGTCTGGGTACAACCTACCGTTTGTGTGGCTTCATCTGCACCGGTTGTTACGACTTAGTCGTCAGGATCTTTTGCTACTCGCAGGTCCATCTTTCTTAATCCCACGTGGCCTGTTAGGCCCACCATGCATTGTGGAAGCCACACCTGTTTCTAGTGTGGCTACGGTTTCTACTTCTATACCTGGCGGTCTTACTTTCGATGAGTATCTGTTGGCTATCCAGGAGTAGAACTCTCAGGGTTCTCAGTAGCCCCAAGCTCCTACCAATCCTCCCCATCACTATGATGTCTACGGTAATCCCGTATATATGCCTCTAATTGATCCTCATCAAGCTGTTTATCTACCGTCATCCCATCAAACGTTCCTCATCGTGTTCTCGACAGATGTAGCGCAACTCCTCGCCTACAGCAAGGAAGATGCCAGGATGTACTGGTCCAACATCTACAAAACCTTGGTCCTCGTGGACAACCTTGTGGTCTGGCATGACAACCCTTGCTGTGGTCAACCTTCGGTCCAACAAGGACAACCTTACGATCCTTCCGGGTCAACCCCGCCCAACCAGAGCATCATATGTTCTTGGGGGGAAAATGTATCCACCACAGGGACAACCTTTTGAGCAACAACAACCTTACGTTCCAAAAGTTTGAAGGAAGCAAGCTGGAAGACCTTAAATCATGTTATGAATTTCCACCCATGGTGTTCATCGAACATCATCATTGATGATACTATTCGACTAAGATTGTTTCAACTCACTTTAACCAGAGTAGTAGCGAAATGGTATGTGGAGCAACCCTATGCTACACGTGGAACCTTTAGTGCCCTCGCCACCATGTTCCTAACTATTTTTAGTTACTCATCCACCACGATTCCAGAATGGAATTACTGACCCACTTTAGGCAAACACCCATCATCCATATCTCAGACCATATCCATAAATGGCAGTGCCATCGTAGTTTGTGGAAAGCCAAACACGATGATCGAGTTCTGTTAGACCTGTTCCTAAAAACTCTAACAAAAAATATTTCAAAATATGTGGTGCAAAAAAATCCCATATCCGAGGAGGATGCCATCAGTAAGGCCCAACAGCTCGAGATGATATTTACGCAGTCAGGTTATATTTACAATATCCTTCCAAACGCCGTGCCCCGCAAGCTTACAAAGAATTCTGTGCACTGTCAAAACTCGTTACGCGCTTAATTAGGAATAACCAAAATCACCACATAGTGTTCGACACCGTTAGACGTATGATTCTACCCAGAACATACCACAACCCGACTACCAAATTCATCACATGCCTCCGCAAAATTTGACCAGTAGGGCATCATCGTATCACCATCAGTATGGAGGACCCTATCCTCCGGCTTAGGGGACCCAGCACGCAGATAACATGCTGATAGAAGAGCTCCCCCCCAACAACCATTTATAAACCAGGGACCACAATATGCATGGTCCTCAGCACAAGACCCGCCCATGCAGAATAATGCACAGGTGAACTTCGTGTAGCCTTCCCAAAACCAACCGTGCCAACCATACAATCAGGAGAATCCAAATTATCCTCTTATCACGGCTATTAAAAAAGGAAAAAACAAGCCTAAATGAAATCCTAGACAGGGGGGAAACAATCAACAACACCCTCTGTGATCTCAGATCGGAGGTAACTCCAACCGAAATCAAAACCATGAGACAAGTAACTCCTGTGCAGAACCGCAGGCCAATTATTCCGACAAACCACTCTTTTTTGATATGTGGTGAGTGTGGCCATTACCGTAATATCCCAAAAGCTATGGTTTAACTAAAAATGGGCAGTAATAAATAACCGAACTCTACATTATTCCGTAAAATCAATATTTATTCAATAGAAGATTTCCATGTAAAATAAACACATAAGCACTGCAATCTATCAACACATCAAATAGGAAGAATCTCAACATTTTATTATAGATAATAACTGGGGTTGCAAATACATCTGACCCAAAGAAAGAGCTGAGACAGAGAACTCGCCACCAAGATGAGCTGCTGCACTGCGCTAGCCTCAAAACTGAACTGCTGCACTTCCTCTAGCAAAAACTACCACTGAATCCACCGAAGCACAAGTTGAAGATCTGAATGATCCTCACACCAATCCCTGAAGCTCTGTGAAACTTCTGAGTGAAGTCTCCTCAAGAGAGTTGGGTTTTCGTCCAACGCTCACAATCACCCGAGGGTTTTTCGTCCTAGGGCTATGGCTGAAGTCAAGAACTACGTCTCACACCTCTCATACAATAAAATGATATGATCCAAAGATATCCCTCAATGGCCTCCTCCCTTTCTTTTATAGATCTCTTGGAGCCTTCTAGAGCATTATTTTATTATTATTTTATTCATGGTGCACTTTTCCCTCTTATTAAAATATTCCTTTTTAATGCAGAAAAGAGTAAATCGGCTACCATGTCTCCTTTGGTCACTGAAACTCATGCCCAACTAACCTATCATGCAGGTATCCTCATCCTAGTTCCAATGATCTATTACACTAAGGTGTTCCATCATGTATTCCTCCTGGAATGCCAACTTGAGCGTAATCAGCTCAATGAAGCCCACAAATAACTCAAATTTATGAAAGTCTATGACGGTGTAAGCTGCCTCACCAACTGTGTACCAACTCATCACCTCTCTCCAATCCAACCCCTGACTAAATCCAATGCTAATCCTGCTCTCCTGAAATCAGGATGGGATGCTGAAGAATCTTCCCCAATGCCAACTGGAATTTGTATCATCTGTCATGTCTAAAGGCCCCTACTCTACTATGCTCCCTACGAAGAATATTGTACCATCAAGAGGATACCAATTCATGATCTCCCACCAATCCATCCTGGAAGAAGAATCCAATGTAGCAACAACTGTATAGGGAACACGCCTGGAGTGTTGCCTCCAGCCCGTAATAAACTCACACTGCTCTGCCCTGTCTGCCAATGAAATCTACCTGTAGAAGAAATCCCCTCTCTCTATAATGGGCCAAAATGGGAAAGATGTGCTGCAAGCTCCATAGATGTAATCCTGGAGAGTGCTAGTCCCTGAAATTACTACAACTCTGCTAACTGCATGTGCATATGTTTGTACCTCATCAGTGTGTTGGTCCAATGATGGATGCTCCAACATATCCAACAACTCATCTCTCTCCTGATCGGGAATGTAATGCTCCTGTTGTTTGCTAGCCCCCTGCAAGACTATCCCATCTACCCCCAACATCTCCAGAGGGTATGGATCTGTAACTGCTGTCACCGTACTCCGTGTCTATGTATCTGATTGCTCCTCATTAGTGACTAACCCTAAGGTTAGCCATATATCCATCATAGACTCAATGTGAGCCTCCATCTGGCTCTCCCCCAAGGGACTATCATGCATGATGTGCATAGTATCCCCCTTTGCTGAATCAGGCTCCATCATATGCTGCTCTGGCTTAACCGGCACAAGCGACTCATTACCCAGAGTATCTCCCGTAGAGTCCCCTGATTGCTCACCCTGCATACTGGAATGCAGCTCCAGCCTACTGTCATCCACTTCGCATGACTTCTCTCACTCCCTAGAAGCGTCCTCAACTGATCCCATGGACACGTCTGAAGAAGAGTCCTCACCCTGGAATACATAAGGAATGCCCTCCTGTTCTACCCCACCACATCATTTTCATCACTCAAGCATGAGTGATCAGGTCCCTAAGGTTCTTTGCAGATGAAGCAAAGTCCCTTCCTCCTCAACTCATTTCTGCTGCCAAATCCACCAAACTAGAGTAGCTCCTCCCTGGTCAACTGTATCCTGAATAGCCCAATATTCTGCTCAACCAGCCCTTGGGCTAGCTCATAAGCAGCAGGTGAGACCAACTGCTCTCTCCTCCAAATGCTTAACAACTGGGTCTGCAAATATTGACCAATGGTCTCATGGTCTCTCATACATGACGACAAGATGGATTGCATGTGTGCTATGACAGTATCAGGATGATGTCTCCTAATGCTGAAGAAGCATTGTAACATCTACAAGATCAAGTCATCACACTCAAGGTCAAACATGATGACATAAGTCTTGAATGTGGCCATACTCCATAAAATCTCAAGCTTCTTCTCGAAGGTAGAGCTTGTGCTGTTGTCCAAATCCTGAAAAATCTCTACAATCAATCTCATAATCCTCCTCATAACATCATCATTGTATGGAACTATAGGTGCGGTCAACTTCATGATGTTACTGAGACAAGCTAAAATTGGAAGATTGACCCCTTCACAAGGTTCCTCCAAGAATTTGGGCTGTATAAGAGCAAGCATAGCTGGTTTTAGAGCTCAAATCAGTTTCCTTCCTTTTTCTTAGCTTATTTTGGACATAGTTTCATTAAGCTCATCAAGTTTGGACAAAACTCTCCATGTCATCTTCATGTGTTTCAAATCTGTCCCAAGTGCAAGGATTTTGTGACCAATCCCCAATTCTCCCTGCAGATCTTTTGGCTGCTCTTTTTGAAGGATGACATAAATTCCTCTTGAAAAGGGTCTGCTGTTTGGTTTTGTTTTCTGGTCTTCTGATGCATGATGGTTCAAGGAACCAACCTTTATTCTTCTCAAGCTACTTAGGAATCCCTCCATGGTTCAACCAACGATATGGTCTATTTTTCTAAGTTTTTATAGTGATGTAGGTGTAGTTTTTGTCAACCAGTTCAAATACATACTGCTGAAGGTGACACGTATTTGCTGGTGTCAAATACAGGTGCATAGTGGGGACTTTACAAAAGAATCAGTCTCAACCCCACAAATGATATCTATATTTCAAGCTCAAAAAATTATTACAGCCATTGACAAAAACTTCATAATAGAGATATTTTAGACAAGACATAACGACATCCCTCACTGATATAAAAAAAAAAAATGTGTACTCAGAAAATATTGAATGGAACATGGAAATCGCTCTAGCAAGCTCCTCCAGAAACTGCACTGCTGCCTGACTTCGGCCTCTCATTTACCCACTGAAAACTGCTCAGAAAATTCTAGGAATCTGGGAAGGTGATCCTTGCCCAAAACCCAGAGAAACCTATAAAGGGTTTCTTCTAATTCTAACCTTCAAAATATGACCCTTTGTAGTTTGGCCCTCTTCCAATTTCGTTTTCTGGCACTGCAGCTGCTACTGTTAATAATTTCTCTCCAAAATCCCAACAAACCTCCTCATATGGCTCTCCTATCAATTTCCCAACATCCCAGCTCTAAAATCCCACCAATGCAGCTCCCACAAAGGAGCCTCCTCCAATGACTGTGTAGGCCCTTCTAACCAAAATAGCTGCAACTGAAAACTGGAAACCCACAGGCTGATCCAAGATTGAAGCTCTGATACCACTATAATATCCCGAAAGGGATATTTTAACTAAAAATGCAGAAAAATAACTGAACTCCACATTATGCCGTAAAATCAATATTTACTCAACATAATATTGCCATGTAAAATAGAAACACATAAGCATTGCAATCTATAAAAACATCAAATAGGAAGAATCTCAACATTTTATTATAGATAATAACTCGGGTTAAAAATAAATCTGACCCAAAGAAAGAGCTGAGATGGAAAACTGGCCAACAATACAATCTGTTACACTGCTACACTGCGATGGCCTCCAAAACTGAACTGTTGCACTCTCCCTCCGCCAACAACTACCACTGAATCCACTGAAGCACCTATTGAAGATCTGAATGATCCTCACTCCAATATCCCTGAAGCTCTGCGAAACTTCTGAATGAAGTCTCCTCAAAGAGAGTTGGGTTTTCGTCCAACACTCACAAATCACCCGAGGGTTTCTGTCCTGGGGCTATGGCTAAAGTAGAGAACCACGTCTCAAACCTCTCATACAAGAAAATGATATGATCCCAAAGATATCCCTCAATGGCCTCCTCCCTTTCTTTTATAGATCTCTTGGAGCCATCGAGAGCATTATTTTATTATTATTTTATTCATGGTGCACTTTTCCCTCTTATTAAAATATTCCTTTTTAATGCAAAAAAAAGTAAATCGGCTACCATGTCTCCCCTGGTCACTGAAACTCATGTCCAACTATCCCATCATGGTGGTATCCTCGTCTCGGTTCCAATGAGCTATTACACTAAGGTGTTTCGTCATGTATTCCTCCCAAAATTCCATCGTGAGCGTAATTAGTTGAGTTAAGCCCATAAATAACTCAAATTTCCGAAAGTTGTCGGAACGCACCGGAACGCAAGCCAAACTTCTCGGATGATGGAATATATCAAGTGAATGCCACCCGAACACATAGAAACTCCTCAAAACTCCTCCAAAAATCCCTTGGGCTCGCTAATGACACCAACCTGTACCTGTGACCGGTCTGCTCCTAACTCTGGAAGTCCATCCTAGCCCTGTCATAGGTGACACCAAGGAAGGGAATATTACAATTACACTCACCATTTTCCCGACCTCCCTAAGCTGAAAAAGCTACAGAGTAACCATGGACAGGGGGGATCCTCCTAGCAGACAACAGTCATGCAGGAACCCTTCCCCCATTAAGGGATAGTTAGCACACATAAAAAAACTCCCGACAACTCCAGAAAAAACAGCCACGAAATCTACATAACTAGCGAAGAAATGTTTTTTCAGACACATAATTAAAATTACGAAACCCTACCAGACACCAATGCGTCAGGGGATAGTACCAGTGCACCAACAACACCTTTGACCATATCAAAAATGCCTATCGAACCTTTGCCAAAGATGGCTAAGGGACCAACTAGGCGAGTAGGAAACTATTCCAAAGCAGCCCATAACTATAGCATTATGGATGATCTAGCTCAATATCCCGCCGCTATGTCAACTTTGAAGGTATTACAATCATGCCCAAAGTAGTGGAAAGCCTTACTTTCCGCATTAGGAGCCATCGACCCTACCAATTCGTGTCTAATGGATTTTGATCTAAATAAATCCACCTCTAGGCTTCCTTCAATGGTCACCTTTCAGATACCAGTGTCGGTCCAAAACATTACTATTCACCAATGTATCATGGACGAAGGTGCATCCATATGCATCATGTCAAAGAATGTTTGGTAGAAGTTAGGGTCTCCTAAATTAAAGCCACCATACATCACGCTTAGAGAATATGATGGTCACCCTTCAGCCCCCTTCGGTCTCTACCAAAACGTTCACTGCTTAGCCAGAAAGATGGTCCTTATAGACATTGAAGTCTTGGATGCCCAACTGGACTACAATATACTCCTTGGCCAGAGTTATATGTACGCCACGTCAGCCATCGCCTCCTCCATCTTCTGAACTATGATGTTCCCCCATGAGGGCTGCATCGTTATAGTCGATCAATTAACTCATAGCAAAAAGTAGCCCCTAAAAAATACTGATGTCATCCTACCCTACGTAGACACATCTGCAGACGCACTTTCATGGTACCAAGAATATGGCCCCAACCAGTTCAAACCATCGTCCATCCTGGGGTCATTCCTAGGAGATCCCCCTATTATACCTGAGTCATCACCTGATGTCACAACGGATCTAGTGTGCATGATGTCCACATCAAGCACTGAAGCTAGTCAGGATATGGACACAAGCAGTAATGACACTGAGTCTTTAGCCATGGTAGCCTCTCTAGCCTATGTCGCCTCTCAAACCCCTTTCCTCTACCCCCTAGTTGGTTTCTTATCCCAGCAGGTCTTGGCCACTGTGGTGTTACCAAACATATTTTTAAATACTATTTTGGTACCTCATTCCCCCTACTGGGACAGGAGCCACGGACATCACCGCTATAGGGTTAATGCCCCTTAGTCCCGAGGAGGCCCCACCTATTCAGGAAACTGTCAAAAAAATACCTTCAAAGGAAGTCCCCATCGTAAAGCCGATGGTTATGACTAAGAAATTGGTGAGAAGAGGAAAGAAGATGGAGACTCCCACTACGCAATAGGAATCACTAGATTGCGCTATATGTGATGTAGTAAGACATCCTACCCACATTTGCCTCGAGTTGGACGAATTAAAGCCGCTCCTTGGCTCTATGGTAGATGTTGCGACACCAAATTCCCGTAAAAAGGAATCTGCCACCAAAAATCAAGGCAAAGCATTGTGTACCAATCACACATGCTCTATCTGCAGAAATTATGGACACTATATCCATCATTGCCCAGATATCCCACGATATAGGGACGTGTAATATTCCAAATTAGGAAAGACAACAATATTGAACACCAAACTGAAATTCATAGCAAATAATGATGCAAAACATATGAGAAAATCATGGATCCATTAGATTATGTATTATAGCAGCAAAATATACAATGTGTTGAGGAACAAATCACTCAAACTGGGCAAACAAGCCTCCAAAGCCCAGAAACACTAGAATCCCAAAGGGTGCTGCAATACAAAAATGCTGAAATACATGACAGCGCAGTCCCAGTGAAGGTTACTGCTACAGGAAAAAAGAAATGAATGGATCTACTGATATATTACTCAAAACGAGCTGAAAATGGAGAACTAGTCTCTCAAACACAATCCCAAGATAACCCAACAAGGGTTTCTTGAAATACACAAGATGCAAAAAAGTGCAGACTAAAACTCTGTGGAAAAATCACGCTGTATCACTGAAGCTCTGTTGCAATATGGCAGAAATGAAAAATATATGGCTGTAACTTCTCCTCCCTAGCTTCCCGGGTGAAAGGCTACTCCTTTCACTAGGAACCTAGCTCATAAACAAGGCTTTACACCCCTCCACTCCAACACCCTACAAAATAATGCAATTCCTCAAGGAGGCTGCCCTGTGGCTGTAGGTGACTGCTTGGCCCAATGCCAGATGATGGAAATGAATCTCAGAATACCCCTCCTAGATGGCCTTCTCAAGTCCTCCAAGATAGAGTATGGGATTCCCGCCTGGAAATGCCCTTGTACTAAATAGTACAACAAACTCAGCTAAACAACTGAAGCATGCAAGAAGTTATAAGAATCAAACATAAAAAATATTCTGAATGCCTCTCATGGCTGCCATCCCTTCCCTTATATTCTTGATGAGCTTCCTGACCCTTGGCCGCACTCATTTATGAGGTTACTTCCATGCAAAGAGTCCTCCTCCAAAACTGCGTTGTCCCCACTAGCTCGACTCTCTTCTTTGGCAGCGCTGTTGATTTGGTCAACCTTGACCTAGTCTACATGCATTTCCCCCTTTCACACCCAAGGTGGCTTTATTTTGACTATCTAAACTGATCCACATCCATATTGGAAGTGATTTATTCCTACTAAAGAGATTCAAGGGTCTCCCTACCCCACTTATTCATCTAGACTATGAATAGAAGCAACATATAATATTCCAACTAGCTAAAGGCTAATTGGGAATATTACAGGACGCCTTACACGCCATCAAGCCAGTTTGTTGAAGCCCCGAAAATCGTTGCTTCAAAAATTAGGGGAAAACCACCCGGTCCGGACCTTAGAACAACTCCTTCTCCGTTTGGGATGGTGGCTTCGACTGGATTTATAGGACCAGTTTCCTAATAATGAATGGATTGGTGATGGGGTGTTTGTGCAAGTGGGTAAAGAAACTAACTGATTGAGCTAATCTATCTAACTTAATTTATGACTTACAAATAACTCTAAAACTAACCCGGGTATTAAATATGAATACGACTTAAAGATTATTTCATTTAAACAAATAACCATGAAAATGTATTATTTACTTAAAAGAAAGATGCAGTATCATATAATGATAACTTTGTTTAAGAAATTAAACAGATTTATAATAGCACATCACAATCATAAATTTATATCATTTATACACACTATGAAAGATGATATTCCTGTATCTTCAGAAATGATATGATAAATAAATATTTGAGAAACAAGTATATATAAGCGATAACAAATTTTAATGAGAATATTTCATCACATAAAGAAAATAAAACATAATCAATAGAAATACCAGATACATTTGATATCTTCTTGATGCAATTTGATATTCTGATCCCGCTCTTTAACTTGGAACAATCTTCAAGGTACAGAAATGCAACTCTAAAAAATAATTCACCATAAAATCATAGGATGTGATCCTTTATAAAAATAAGATAGTCAAGGAGTACAGAAATGTATTATCCAAGCCCAAAATATTACAAATTCGGGACCCTTTCTAAAATGCTTGAAAGGGGTTTAAATAGGAAATTCAAAAAACAAATTAATTAAAACTATTGCTAAAAAAGATCATCGGAGATCCGAAAATAGAATTGCGATCTTCAATAAAATAGTTTCATTGGATTTCCATAATATCTAATGTGCGAAGCTGGTAGATTTTGAGCATATCTTTCACTTCAGTTGGGTGACTCAGCCGAGAATGTAGTTGACTGGTATATGTGGCATCAGAAAGTTCCGGGATGATATAATTGATGGCATTGGAAAGACACTTGGTTGCCAACTGCTGACTGTGTGGCTTGACCAAATGGGACCATAAGGCATCCCATGTAATTCCCTGTGTTTTATCGATCTTTTGATCTTTATTGATTAATTCATGTTTCCACCTTTTATCTATTGCTTTGACCTTTGACAACTTTCCTGGAGTGCAATTTGAGATTAAATTTGCTGCATATAGACTATCATTAACTAGCTGTGTCAAATTATCCATTATAGTCCTTGCTCTAGAAGTAGCATGTTCTTCTTTAATCATTTGAGTTTCCCACTTAGAAAATAGGATTTCTTTATGCGATGCTTCAATTCTAGGAAGATTTGCTATTTTACCCTGTTCTGTTTCCTGCCATGTGATAAATTTTGAAATCTTCTCATCGACACTTTCAAATTCTAATCTTGTATTGACTGCTTCATCGATGAGGGATGATGTTATTTCACAGAGGGGTCCAGCTTGTGATATTTTTTGGCATAGATCATCCAATTTTTGGGATAACAACTTACTCACTTCAAGGGCTTCTATTTTGAACTGGTCCAATTTAGGATAATCTTTGAATTTATCCATTTTTTCTTGAAATATTATAATTTGCTCTTCCTTGGCAGCTTTCTCTTTTTGCAGCAATGTTTGCAATTTGGTTACTTCCTGGGACAACTTTTGTTGTTTGTTTAAAGCTTACTGATCAAGCTTTTGCTTTTCAATGTTCAGTTGTTCTTCTAGTTGCTTAATTCTCAGTCTTTCTTCTCCCAACTGCTGCTCTAACTGTGATATCTTTTGTTGATCATTTGTTGTCCTTTCTTCTAATAATTCTATCTGCAAGTTCTTTTGTTTTACCAGTTGAGTAACTTTAGTGGCTTTATCCATTGTGGCTGCACTATAAGCCCCTGCATATTGGGATAGTTTGGTTAGATCCTCTGAAGGATTTACTTTAGAGTGCTTACAAACAACATTCATTAGTTCAACCTAGGGAGTTACAAGTGGTCCTTGATCAATCCTTCTTTTCTTTCTTTGTTTTCTTACTACAACTCTATGCTTAGGGCTGTAAAAGATATCTAAAGGGGGTATGTCTTCAACTTTTAGTACAATTTCTTCGGATGAGTTTTTAGGAGTGATCTCAATATCTTGATAGTCAATGTTATCAATTTGAGAATTGCCCTGGTCTCCTATCTGTTGAGCAAATTGTTCATATTCTTTTAACAACTGGTCATTAATATTGGTTTCAGCAAAATCTCCCTCTTTCTCACTGGTCTTCTCTTTTTCAAGTTGATCATTAGGCTTGCTGTTTGTATCTTCTTTCTCTGTCTGTACATCAATTTTGCTGCCTGTATCCTCTTTCTTTTGTTTTGTTTCAGTACTCTCTTTCTCTTGTAAAGTAGTCTTCAACTGGTCGAGGGGAACTGTAAGCAGTCTTTTTCTTCTAAACTGTAAAAACTTATTCATGTCCTTTGATTGAATCTTTGATTTGGATGAATCATAAACCTGTGAAAATTTCTCAATTGAGATAAAAAGGTCATCAAAATTATCAGTTTCATGCTCAAATTTAGCAATTTTCACCATCAATGTGAAGTTAAAGGAAACTTTATTCGGATCATATTGCCTACTGGGGACAGTTGCAAGCTTGAGTTCTTTTATCTTAAGGTCTTCTTTTTCCGCATGCTTGAAATCAAAGAGGGTATAAGTTCCACATTGTAAAGGAAATGTAGGCCACATCAATTTTTTAGAATTCTTTAAACTTCTGGACATTCCCTTTTCGGTCAACTAGTAAGCTATTTCTTGGGCCAATAGCTTATCGGGGACATATAAGGGAAATATGTGAGGTTCAACAATGCTTCCAAATATCCTGATATAGGTGAACTTTTCCTCCCTGAACCAACTTCAGATTGGGGTTAAATCAAGTTTTGCCTTATCTGAGAGCTGAGGAGGGGGTTGGTTAAAAATAGCTTGATAAATGGGCAACATATAGCCATGGAAAATTCTGTATACATCGTTCTTGAAATGGGCTTTCCACAAAGATTTATGATAGATGTCCATTTCCATCCCAAAATAGGAAACTCAGAATTAAAGCATAAGGCATCTAAAATTCAAGCACAGAAATGAAATGGGGGTGTAGCTCCAGTATGCTTATTTCTTCTATAATCCAGAATTTTATTTGCTATCTTATCAGATAGAATGATTGACCAATCCATAATAACGGAACTTACAGCAGGATCAATCAAGGGTACCATTTGAATAGAAAACCTTGTAGAATTATTACTCCCAAAAAGTCTACACATCATGGTAGCAACATAGCAATACGGAGGTGCGAGAGGTTCTACATAATACATACCCGAGGTATCATGCTTATGTTTGTTCGGAGCTTGTCTCCATTCCCTAATAGGGTCTGATTCTATTTCATTGCTTGAAGCGAAATATTCTATGAAGGCTTTGTTGTAGGTGTTCTGAGGTTCTAGCAGATGATACATTGCCTTGATGTCTTCTTCTCTAAAGGATCGAAACATCTTTCCTCCAACTGTGACAAATGTTCTGTCTGTGATGGTTGTGGTTTCTATAACCCATCGTATTAGATCATAGTATGGAAATACATTTGCTCGAGCTGCAATTCTATGGAGAAAAGAATTTTCCAGTTCTTTAAGGGGACTATCTGAATCTGATTCTTCATCTGGCACCATCGCCTTTACTTCTGTAACAATAGGGTTTTCTGCTTCAAGCAAGTTATAAAATTCTTCCCAGGAAATCTTTCCGAGACCCAGGCACATAGTATCAGTAATTAGCTTTATTTTGACTGGCTTTTCCTTTGGCATGATGGTAACCTTTGGGACGACAACACCTCTCCATTTCTTAAGCTTCTTTGACATTTTCTCTTTCTGGTATCGTCTCACTAGTTCTGCGAATAAGCAGACTTGCTGTTCTACAGATATGTAAATGAGAAAATATTCTTAGAAGCGGGAAGAAATTGAGTCAGAATAAACATCGTTAAGTAAAAAGGACATTATTTAAGAACAATTTTGCGAAGGATTTTATTCATGATTCTAAATTGATTATCTCTGTATCAAAATTGAATGCCTTTAAGGGAAGTCATATTCACGCATTCATATTTAAATTACTTGTCATAATTTGTTTGATTTCAGATTAATGATGGTCGTACATTGGGGATCGGTAATATCAAAATCTCGATGTAAGAATTTACCTATTGGAACTTTCGACTGCGATTTTCCCATGAATGATATGTGCGAAGTATGAATAGCGATTAATGATAACCGATGGTTTATTGCATCAGATATTTCCAAAGGAATTGAATTGTAATGTGACTTTGCCGAAATGTGATTGCGATTGTGGTGGGGTCCATCGCGTCGGAACGTTTATAAAGCAAGTGATCGTGATATTGTTTCGGCGAAATGCGATTGCGATTAAAATTACATTGCATCGTAGTTTCTAAAATAGATCTGATGAAGTATGACTTATCCGAAATGCGATTATTGATAAGTCTCATCGCATCGGAGCTTTGCAAAGAAGATATAGAAATATAATATTTCTCCGATTTGCGATTTGCGATTTACTTTATCGCATCAGACTTTTTGAAAGGAAAACGTTTAGACTTTGTACCGATGCGATATAAGTCTTATGATTGATTAGATCGGAATTAGTTTGATAACACATTTTTTTTATTTGCATTTGGGATAAGCGATATGCAATTGATGTTTTTGTGTGTTTTTTAACAATGAATATTTTTATTGTTTTCTATGATAATCGGATTTCCTCAAAGTTTTATTCCTATCTAAAAAGAAAAGGGGACCTATTTCTTATTGAAATTTGATATAAAAATTTAGAAATGGGGAGGGTTGTTGTACAGTACACTAATTGACGATTCACTGAAAGAAACAGTTATCTCTGAAAAATAAAATGAACACTATACTTTTAGTAAGTAAAAAGTTTTAAAGAAAATGAAAACTATCTTAGAAAAATTTAAATAAAATCTAACTCTGAAAAAGAATAAAAATCACTTACAATCTCTTTTTAATTCCTCAAAAATAAAAAATAAAAACATTTTTTTTTTGGTTTTATCAAGCTTTGATTGGTTGATAAAGATAAATTAGGGGGCCTTTCCATTCTTAGCTTTGTAATTTACTCTATTGTCATAGGTAGTGCCTCTGCTGCTTGCAAACGTTCATAGTATCGACAGGGTTACCTTTTAACCATTAATAATTCATTGTCCCATCCATGTAAAAGCATGACTCTTTAAAAGATAAATTCATAAGATATACTATCTTGTGTTTTCTCTTTTTCTCTTTTAATTTAAAAGCCACTATTTTGGTTTGGTAGCCAGTTGATAACAATGCTACTCACTAGTTGTAACTAAACTGAACAAGCTGGCTCGTGATGAGACCCCTTGTCTTATGATTATAAACCATTACCCTGTTTTGTTATGCAGTGGTGGTAATGTCAGTTTAATTACTTCTTATGATCATGGTAAGCAGGTTCGTGATGAGACCTCTTATCTCTTAATATTAGACAAATAATTTCTTAGAATTACATTCAAAAAATCACAACCTTAATGGATGGGGTGAATGATTTTCTCCTTAGGAGTCAACGGATGACAATTTTTTAGAGTTTTGAGTGCCAAAATTGGAAAAGTCTTTTCTTTTTATGGATAACCTTTCTCTACTTAACAAAATTATAATGATTTACAATATTTTCAAGGTTTCGAAAGTTTTTTCAAATGTTTAAACAGATTTCAAAGTTTAATATTTTATTTTAACTATCCAAAACTGTAATCATTTCCTTAAAAATTCTTATTTACATAAATAAGTATTTACAATATTTTCTCAAAGATTTTTTCATATAGTAAAAAGTCAATTAAAGAATATTAACAACCTTATTTATTTACAAACAAACTTGCATAATGGAATATGTGTAGGTAAGAAGGGGTTGCCTTCTTAAGAAAATATTTTTTTCAAAATAAGCCCATTCACAGGAAGAGATTCTCTCTTTCATGTTAAATCTTGCAATATGAATGTTGATGAGCCTATATTTTCAACAATATGAAATGGTCCAAGCCACATCTTTTGAAATTTGGTATGCTTACCCTTATCTTCATGTGCTTTGTCCCATTTCAGAACAAGATCATCAATTTGAAAAGTTTTGGATCCAGTAGGACTTGAATCAAAAGAAGATTTTATGAATTGTTGATGTTTGGTATGAACACTTTTAGCTTTCTCTCTAATTTCTTCTAATTTAAGAATTTGATCAAATCTTAATTGAATAGATGATGAAGGATTCTCTTCAATGAATTGAACTAGGGCCAGAGATGGAAGTACTAGGTTTGACGGTATTACAGCTTCTTTTCCATAAGCTAGATTAAAAGGTGAAGTACCTATTGAAGCCTTGTGAGTTATGCGATCAGCCCATAGTGCAAAAATTAAAGACTTATGCCAATGCTTTTGACTTTGATCAATTGTTCTTTTGATGATTTTGATGAGATTTTTATTAGTTGATTTAGCTAAACCATTACCTCGTGGATAATAATTTGCGGAATATTTCAATTTGAAACCTCTTTTTCTTGCAAATTCCATTATACTATTTCCAGAAAAATAAGATGCATTGTCAAAAACAAGGGCATTAGGTACACCAAACCTGGTAATGATGAATTGATCATTGAATTCAATGATTGCATCAGAATTGGCTACCTTTAAAGGAATTACTTCTACCCACTTTGTAAAGTAATCCGTTGCTGTAAGGATGTATCTGTGTTGCTTGGAAGAATGTGGAACAATTTCTCCAATAATATCAAGTCCCCATTGTTCAAATGGTTGCTCAATTTTTACTGGTTGTAAAGGAAAGGCTTGTTTCCTTTGTCTCCCACTAGCAGTTTGACAAGCCTCGCATTTCCTTACATAGTCATGTGCATCTTTGAACAAGGTAGGCCAATAGTAACCAGCATGGATTATTTTGTGAGCTGTAGTATCTCCTCCAAAATGTCCACCTGCTGGTCCATTATGTAATTCCTGCAACACCTTGTGTGCTTCAGCTTTTTCAAGACATCTTAATAAAATGGAATCATAATTTCTTCTGAATAACACATCATCAATGATTTCGAAGTGTTTGGATTTTAATCTTAAAGCGCGTTTGTTTTTATAGCTGAGATTAGAAGGAGCATACCCATTTTTTTAAATATAATATCATATCAACATATTGAGATTCAGAATCTATAACACTTATCTGATTTACTTGAACAATATTATCTTGATCTTGATGTTCTGGTATGTTGAAAGCTCCTGCTAATAATCTGCAAAAACCTTGTCCTCTAACAATTCTGGCTGGCTTAATATCAATATCATATTCTTGTAAATTTGTTACCCAATTAGCTCTCTTTTCTCCTAGTTCCTTTTGTACTAACAATTGTCTCACTGCAGAGAATGGGACAATAATTTTTGTATGTGTCTTTAGGAGAAATGGTCTAAAATGTTTGATTGATTTAAACACAGCAAAAGTTTGTTTTTCTACATCAGAGTAGTTAAGTTCGGCTCCTTGCAGATTTGAACTAAAGAAAGAGATTGGTGCTTCTGCTTGTTGATCACTGGGTTGTGTCAAAACAGCAGCATAGGATGTTTTAGTAGCCAAAGTATACAAAATGAAATGATTAGAAAAATTGGGGGTATTCAATGTAGGTGCATCAATGATTGCCTGTTTGATTGAATTAAAGGCTTCTTTTTCTTTATGTCACCATTTGAAAACTGAATTTTTCTTAATCAAATTCTACAAAGGTAGAACTATTTGAGAAAAATCAGGAATAAATCTCTTCACAAAATTGATCTGTCCCAAAAAGGATTGCATGGATTTTTTATTATGTGGTAAGGAAATATCAGAAATTTCTTTTACTCTATCAGGGTCAATATATATGCCATCTTTAGACACAACAAATCCTAAGAGCTTTCCTTCATTTAGAGCGAAGAAGGGTTTCTTTGGATTTAAAGAAATGCCAAACCTTCTACATCGTTCAAATATCTGTTTCAAATCATGCAGATGATTATTTCTTTTCTTTGAAAAGACGGTTATGTCATCAAGATAGATAACAATTGATCTATTAACCAAACCCTTGAATGCTATATCCACGGCTCTATGGAAAGTAGCTCCTGCATTTATCAAACCAAAAGGCATTTTTTGGTAGGCATATGTTCCCCACTTGGTTTTGAAGGTAGTTTTCAACCTATCATCCAGATGTACCAATATTTGGTTATAACCTGAAAAACCATCAAGAAAAGACATTAGTTCAGAACCAACTACTCTTTGAAGTATTTGTTCCATTGTTGGTAATGGGAAGTTATCTTTTTGACATGCCTTGTTTAGATTTCTAAAATTAATACAGATCCTAATATCTCCATTCTTCTTCCTGACAGGTACCATGTTTGAGACCCAACTAGAATGTCTTACAGGAAAAATAATTTTCGCCTTCAAAAGTTTATTCAATTTTGTCTTGATTTGACTTTCCAGATTGGGATGAATTTTTCTTAACTTCTGTTGTACTGGTTTTACATCGGAAAGCTTTGGAATTGTATGTTGAATGACAAAAGTATCATAAGTTTTCAAATCTTCATAATTCCAAGAAAAGACATTTTTGTACTTATTCAGAAGCTTGATGAAAGCGATCCTTTCCTCTGAAGTTAACTCGAGTCCTAAATTAACATTTTGTGGTTTAGACTTAGTACCAAGATTTACTAATTCAAACTTCAAAGTAGAATTTTGAAGTTTGGCATTGGTAACTTTTTTGAATCTATCTTTGATATCATATAGATCTTCAAGTTTAACTACATATTTGGGAATAGGATTTTCATTGTCTTTTGATGTGTGTTTGAAGATCATGATCACTTTCATCAATTATTTGATCATCATAAGATTTTTCTGAAGTCAAGAAATTTAAGATATCTTCATCATGATAAAATACTCTCCAATTGGTGACATTATCAGGTACAGAAGGTCGAAAAATTAATTCAACTGAAAACCTATCTGGACTATAATCTTCAGCTGGAAGAAGCTTGGAAGCAACATTAGCTAATAGATCAGCTGCTGAATTTTGATTTCTAGGGATAGAAGAGATATTGAATGCTAAAAAATGAGTGGTAAGATCTTGAACAAGAGATTGATAATGTTTAAGATGACCTGAAAGACAATGGATAGTGTTCCTTACCTGCCTGATAACAATTTCAAAATCACCATATACTTTTAGGTATTTAAAATTCAACCCTATTGCTTTATAAAGCCCTTGGATCAGGGCTTCATATTCTGCAATGTTATTTGTCACTCAAATTCTAGTTTGCATGACAACATAGTTTTTTCTCCTTCTGGATCAACTAAAATGCATCCTGCTGCTACGCCATCACTGGATTTTGATCCATCAAAATACAAAGACCAAAATAAAGACTTATCTACCGATTTATTTATAGATTGATCAAGAATATTAACGCATCTTGAGGAATCGGTTTGTGAAGTAAAATTATTTACAGAAAAAGATGATTTAGGTGCCGTGAAATTTCCAAGGAATGATTCAGCAAAATAACCTCCGAGAATGTTGTTATTAAAAGCTACATGTTGATTTTCTTGTTCAAATTCTGTTACAGTATGCATCATGTGTTTTTCTCGCTCGAACTTGATTTGATTCGGTTTCCCTTTGTGGGGAAGCCACATGTGAGAATAATCAGTGGCGATATAACCATTCAGTTTTGCAGACCAATCCCTGCTTAATACTAATCTATAAAACTCAGGAATATCTGCAATCAATATATCAATTCTCTGGACTATCCTAGGATCAGAGGCTAACCTAATAATGACTGAATTAATTTCTCCCACAACTTGCACTTTAGTTCGATCTAATTGAACAATATGAACTGCAGATTTTTGGGGTTCAATGTTTAATTTTGAGCAGACTGAAGTAGGCATTATATTTGACGATACTCATGAATCAATCAAGCAGTTATGTAAATTATTGTTATATATCTCATAAGTCAAGAGAAAAGGAGGTGTCTGAGAATTAGATATATCTCCAATAAGAACAATATCAGTAGCATCTAATTTATCTGGTGGCTTACCTGATCCTTTGGCTGCTTTGGAAATTACACCATTTGGTAAAGGAGAAAGAGGTGTTGCATTTAATTCTTTCAACAACAGCTTCTGTTGATGCTTGAGTTCACTGAGTTCATGTAAAGAAATGTTTGCTCTGGTCTTCTTCATGTCTTCAATAATGTTATAATCCATAGAATCAGACACTACCAGAGTCTTAGATGTTGTTGTAGGAGGATTAGAAGATGATGGTTTATTTTGAGTAGGTAAAGGAGAAGTTTTCTTTACAGGGGTTTTGTCTTTGGTAGTCGGAGTTGAAATTTTCTTCTTGGGGACTGTTTGAACATGTTCTGCTGTAGCTTTACTTCTTGTACTTACTAGCAAGGCTTATTGTTCCTTTTCATTGTCTGAGTTAGGCAAAATGAAATCCCACATCCCATGTAATTCAACTATTTCCTCTTCTTCTTCTTCTTCTGTAATGGAGGTGTATCTTCTTCTTCATCTTCCTCTAAATTTGACTCTGCATTGGATATTGAATTGGGTGGTTTAGTTGCCTGATCTCTTTTGAAGTTCCTAAAGGATCTATTGGTGGAAGTTTCTGCTACTTGTTTTTTAATTTCGACCATTTCATTGGACATAGTCTTCATGAATTTCTGTAAACCTTCCATATCATATGGATCCCTAGGTGTTTTCTTCTTTGAATCATCCTTGAAACTAACTTTTTTGAATTTTCTTTCCTCATTAGCATTCTTTTTATCTAAAGCAATAATTCGTCTTTCTACTGCAATTGCTTCTTTCATGTTTTTAGCTAAGGTAGGTTTAACTACTCTATATACAAAGATGGCTATATTTGAAGGAAAATATATTATATACCATTCACTTCGGACTTGCTCACTGGGTTTTGATGTTGTAGGAATTTTATTCAAAAGTTTGTTGAATCGAGAATTAAAATCTTTGATGGGTTCTCTTGATTCTACTCTCAAATTGGAGAGATCATTAATTAAAGTTGCTATTGATCTATCATCTCCAAATTTGGTTAAGAAATGTGCCTGGAAAATATCCCAACTTGTAATAGATCCTGATGGTAATGAAAAATACCAAGATCCTGCTTCCCCTTGCAAAGTACAAGGGAATAATTTGACCACAACATCTTCATGTTCTAATGCATTCAAATTTACAGACAACATAAAGTTATTAATGTGTTCTTCTGCTTGTATGCCAAGGTCAGGACTAAATTTTGGCAGCCATTTTTCAGGATGATCTGGTAATGCATGCAAAGGTGCAGGCATTTCAACAGCTCCTGGACTAGTCCATGGTCTTTGTGCCATTGTTGTGATAACGTTTGAGGGACTTGAAGAGACAACTGGTGTTTGAATAGATGTTGGTAGGATAACTATACTCTTTTGGGTTTGAGTTTGGGAAGCAGATGAGTGAGTTTGTGATGAGGAAATAATATCACTATCTGATTCTGATGGTGTTTTTTTCATTTTAACTCGACTAGGTAAAGGAGATTCCTTTGGAGGAATACCAAGTTTTTCGCTTAGTGACCTAGTAAGAGGTTTCGAAGATATGAATTGTGAAGTAACACTACCTTTGGATAATTTAGACTCTTCTAAAGATAATGAGAATCCTTTGAGTTTATGAATTAAATCTTGTACTTCAGGGGACTCAGGAGGTTGATTGTCTGATAGATCTAAAGCTTTGGTAGTGGGTGTATTGATGTTCTTCTCAATTTCTTCTCTAGAGATTTGAGATGTAGAAGAAATTGAAGAAGGTGATGAGGGTGAATTGCTCTTGGAATGGCCTGTAGATTTGGATTTACTTGCCATTCATATCTTAGGCCCTCCTTCTAGCGCAAAAAATGTTGAAGCCTCGAAAATCGTTGCTTCAAACATTGGGGGAAAACCACCCAGTCTCGACCTTATAACATCTCCTTCTCCGTTTGGGATGGTGGCTCTGACTGGATTTATAGGACCAGTTTCCTAATAATGAATGGATTGGTGATGGGGTGTTTGTGCAAGTGGATAAAGAAACTAACTAATTGAGCTAATCTGTCTAACTTAATTTATGACTTACAAATAACTCTAAAACTAACCTGGGTATTAAATATGAATACGACTTAAAGATTATTTCATTTAAACAAATAACCATGAAAATGTATTATTTATTTAAAAGAAAGATGCAGTATCATATAATGATAACTCTGTTTAAGAAATTAAACAGAGTTATAATAGCACATCGCATTCATAAATTTATATCATTTACACACACTATGAAAGATGATATTCCTGTATCTTCAGAAATGATACGATAAATAAATATTTGAGAAACAAGTATATATAAGCGATAGAAAATTTCAATGAGAATATTTCATCACATAAAGAAAATAAAACATAATCGATAGAAATACCAGATACATTTGATATCTTCTTGATGCAATTTGATATTCTGATCCTTCTCTTTAACTTAGAACAATCTTCAAGGTACATAAATGCAAATCTAAAAAATAATTCACCATAAAATCATAGGATGTGATCCTTTATAAAAATAAGATAGTCAAGGAGTACAGAAATGTATTATCCAAGCCCAAAATATTACAAATTCATGACCCTTTCTAAAATGCTTGAAAGGGGTTTAAATAGGAAATTCAAAAAACAAATTAACTAAAACTGTTGCTAAAAAAGATCATCGAAGATCCGAAAATAGAATTGCGATCTTCAATAAAACAGGTTCATTGGATTTCCATAATATCTAATGTGCGAAGCTGGCAGATTTTGAGCATATCTTTCACTTCAGTTGGGTGACTCAGCCGAGAATGCAGTTTATTGGTGTATGTGGCATCAGAAAGTTCCGGGATGATATAATTGATGGCATTGGAAAGACATTTGGTTGCCATCTACTGACTGTATGGCTTGACCAAATGGGACCATAAGGCATCCGATGTAATTCCCTGTGTTTTATCGATATTTTGATCTTTATTGATTAATTCCTTTTTCCACCTTTTATCTATTTCTTTGACCTTTGGCAACTTTCCAGGAGTGCAATTTGAGATTAAATTTGCTGCATATAGACTATCATTAACCGGCCGTGTCAAATTATCCATTATAGTCCTTGCTCTAGAAGTAGCATGTTCTTCTTTAATCATTTGAGTTTCCCACTCAGCAAATATGATTTCTTTATGTGATGCTTCAATTCTAGGAAGATTTGCAATTTTACCCTGTTCTGTTTCCTGCCATGTGATAAATTCTGAAATCTTCTTATCAGCGCTTTCAAATTATAATCTTGTATTGACTGCTTCGTCGATGAGGGATGATGTTATTTCACAGAGGGATTTAGCTTGTGATATTTTTTGGCATAGATCATCCAATTGTTGGGACAACAACTTACTCACTTCAAGGGCTTCTGTTTTGAACTGGTCCGGTTTAGGATAATCTTTGAATTTATCCATTTTTTCTTGAAATATTATACTTTGCTCTTCCTTGGCAGCTTTCTCTTTTTGCAGCAATGTCTACAATTTTGTTACTTCATGGGACCACTGTAGTTGTTTGTTTAAAGCTTGCTGATCAAGCTTTTTCTTTTCAATGTTCAGTTGTTCTTCTAGTTGCTTAATTCTCAGTCTTTCTTCTCCCAACTGCTGCTCTAACTGTGATATCTTTTGTTGATCATTTGTTGTCCTTTCTTCTAATAATGCTATCTACAAGTTCTTTTGTTTTACCAGTTGAGTAACTTCAATAGCTTTATCCATTGTGGCTGCACCATAAGCCCCTGCATATTGGGATAGTTTGGTTAGATCCTCTGAAGGATTTACTTCAGAGTGCTTCCAAACAACATTAATTAGTTCAACCTGGGGAGTTACAAGTGGTCCTTGATCAATCCTTCTTTTCTTTCTTTGTTTTCTTACTACAGCTCTATGCTTAGGGCTGTAAAAGATATCTAGAGGGGGTATGTCTTCAACTTTTAGTACAATTTCTTCGGATGGGTTTTCAGGAATGATCTCAATATCTTGACAGTCAATGTTATTAATTTGAGAATTGCCCTGGTCTCCTATCCGTTGAGAAAATTATTCATATTCTTTTAACAACTGGTCATTAATATTGGTTTCAGCAGAATCTCCCTCTTTCTCACTGGTCTTCTCTTTTTCAAGTTGATCATTAGGCTTGCTACTTGTATCTTCTTTCTCTGTATGTACATAAATTTTGCTGCCTGTATCCTCTTTCTTTTGTTCTATTTCAGTACTCTCTTTCTCTTGTAAAGTAGTCTTCAACTGGTCGAGGGGAACTATAAGCAGTCTTTCGCTTCTAAACTGTAAAAACTTATTCATGTCCTCTGATTGAAACTTTGATTTGGCTGAATCATAAACCTGTGAAAATTTCTCAATCGAGACAAAAAGGTCATCAAAATTATCAGTTTCATGCTCAAATTTAGCAATTTGCACCGTCGATGTGAAGTTAAAGGCAACTTTATTCGAATCATATTGCCTACTGGGGACAGTTGCAAGCTTGAGTTTTTTTATCTTAAGGTCTTATTTTTCCACATGCTTGAAATCAAAGAGGGTATAAGTTCCACATTGTAAAGGAAATGTAGGCCACATCAATTTTTGAGAATTCCTTAAACTTCTGGACATTCCCTTTTCGGTCAACTGGTAAGCCATTTCTTGGGCCAATAGCTTATGGGGGACATATAAGGGAAAGATGTGAGGTTCAATAATGCTTCCAAATATCCTGATATAGGTGACCTTTTCCTCCCCAAACTAACTTCCGATTGGGGTTAAATCAAGTTTTTCCTTATCTGAGAGACGAGGAGGGGGTTGGTTAAAAATAGCTTGATAAATGGGAAACATATAGCCATGGAAAATTCTGTATACATGGTTCTTGAAATGGGATTTCCACAAAGATTTATGATAGATGTGCATAGGAGTAGGATCATGAGGAGTCCATTTCCATCTCAAAATAGGAAACTCAGAATTAAAGCATAAGGCATCTAAAATTTAAGCACAAAAATGAAATGGGGGTGTAGCTCCAATATGATTATTTCTTCTATATTCCATAATTTTATTTGCTATCTTATCAGATAGAATGACTGACCAATCCATAATAACAGAACTTACAGCGGCATCAATCAGGGGTACCATTTGAATAGAAAACCTTGCAGAATTATTACTCCCAAAAAGTCTGCACATCATGGCAGCAACATAGCAATACGGAGGTGCGAGAGATTCTACAAAATACATACCTGAGGTCTCATGCTTATGTTTGTCTGGAGCTTGTATCCATTCCCTAATAGGGTCTAATTCTATTTCGTTTGTTGAAGCGAAATATTCTATGAAGGCTTTGTTGTAGGTGTTCTGAGGTTCTGGCAGATGATACATTGCCTTGATGTCTTCTGCTCTAAAGGATCGAAACATATTTCCTCCAACTGTGACAAATGTTCTGTCTGTGATGGTTCTGGTTTCTATAACCCATCGTATTAGATCATAGTATGGAAATACATTTTCTCGAGCTGAAATTCTATGGAGAAAATAATTTTCCAGTTCTTTAAGGGGACTATCTGAATCGGATTATTCATCTGGAACCTTCGCCTTTAATTCTGTAACAATAGGGTTTTCTGCTTCAAAAAAGTTATAAAATTCTTCCTAGGAAATCTTTCCGAGACCCAGGCACGTAGTATCCGTAATTAGCTTTATTTTGACTGGCTTTTCCTTTGGCATGATGGTAACCTTTGGGACGACATCACCTCTCGATTTCTTAAGCTTCTTTGAAATTTTCTCTTTCTGGTATCGTCTCACCAGTTCTGCGAATAAGTGGACTTGCTATTCTACAGATATGTAAATGAGAAAATATTCTTAGAAGCGGGAAGAAATTGAGTCAGAATAAACATCATTAAGTAAAAAGGACATTATTTAAGAACAATTTTGCGAAGGATTTTATTCATGATTCTAAATTGATTATCTCCGTATCAAAATTGAATGTCTTTAAGGGAAGTCACATTCACGCATTCATATTTAAATTACTTGTCATAATTCGTTTGATTTCAGATTAATGATGGTCGTACATAAGGGATCAATAATATCAAAATCTCGATGTAAGAATTTACCTTTTGGAACTTCCAATTGCGATTTGCCGATGAATGATATGTGCAAAGTATGAATAGCGATTAATGATAACCGTTGGTTTATCGCGTCGGAACATTTATAAAGCAAGTGATCGTGATATTGTTTCGCTGAAATGCGATTGCGATTAAAATTACATCGCATCAGAGTTTCTCAAATAGACCTGATGAAGTATGACTTATCTGAAATGCGATTACCGATAAGTCTCATCGCATTGGAGCTTTGCAAAGAAGATATAGAAATATAATATTTCTCCAATTTGCAATTTGCGATTTACTTTATTACATCAAAATTTTCGAAAGGAAAAAATTTAGACTTTGTACCGCTGCGATATAAGTCTTATGATTGATTGGATCGGAATTAGTTTGATAACACATTTTTTTATTTGCATTTGGGATAAGCGATATGCAATTGATGTTTTTGTGTGTTTTTTAACAATGAATCTTTTTATTGTTTTCTATGATAATCAGATTTCCTCAAAGTTTTATTCCTATCTAAAAAGAAAATGGGACCTATTTCTTATTGAAATTTGATATAAAAATTTAGAAATGGGGAGGGTTGTTGTACAGTACAACACGGTCCTACCAAGATGATCCCTCCACCCAATCACCTGGAGATTAACCTCGCACCATCCTGTACCTGCAGGAGGAACGACAGTCACCAGAAAGACTCCCATTCATGTTTCCCCCTCCTATCATACGTTGCATGCTGTGCGATGAATGTGGTCACTTCATCGAAGAATGCACATCCATGGAACTCATGCACAGATTGTATCCTATAGAGCGTGTTTATTATGTAGGTTTGCGGGCAGTGCAATTCTCATGCCCTTTATGTGCCGACAACCTTATGTTGGAAAATTGTCACTATATCCCCCAATTCTGCTTAGTGCTGGCTAGTTTGCGCTCAACCATAGTCTGCCTCTCCCACGAAGATGGCTTAGACTCAGAATATATGAATAGCTCGAAAACCCAAGAAGATGTGTCAAGAAGATCCATCCTCTTTATATCAGTTGAAAAGCGACCAATCAGGGAACCCTTAGTTACCCCCAACCGCTCTCTATAGAGAAGACCAACATGTGTGTTATGTAAAAAACCCAATCATGTGGTCGCCACCTGCCTTGAATTAGAAGTGCTACATCATTGGTACCTCGTCGGGCCACCAAATGAGCATGATGGGCACCCCATATCTAGGCTATTTTTCCCAGTATATCAAGGCAATCACTATGGAAAACGATGTACCTGTATCCTGAGAGTACGTCCTCTAATTGATATGATTCATACATTAGAGAAAAAACAATACGATCTCCTAAAACGATATAGAAAGTATATCATCCCCAGACCAACAACCCCACACCCGCATCAGAATGATGGGAAAAATGAAACAACGCACCAACCAAGCATGACCTAGGCCCAACCTAGGATGACATGCAGACTATGTGACCTGATTAGCCACAGGGTGAATCAGTGCAAGGAATTGAAGCACCTAGCAAACAATTTTCACGCAGTCTCATCTCTCTCACAGAGACTTATCTCTAACCAAGAGAAAATCACGCATACTTATTGTCAGATTTGTTCACACTTCCATCATACAATTAAATGTGAACATCTCCCTAAGCTAAGAGCAGCAAGAGCAGCGCTAAGTCAACACTCCCCAAAAGAGCTAGACACACGCAAGTCAACAACACAAAAATGAATCAGAAGACCTTGTCTTCTACCAAAGGTCCTTTCCAAGCATCCACACTTACAACGAAGAGTAGTGTTTATTCCCACACAATCTACTTAATTAGCATAGTGGTACCATGCAACATCGATACCAAAGGCATGCTCGATAATGGAAACATGCTGGCACCTCTGCACCAGTTACAGTTTCCACTGACAGGAAATTGACCATCCTAACCAGGGAACCAACCTTGCACTCGCACAAGCTCCCATCATGGAGATCCTCCCTCCACCAAATGCAGAGGACGCGATACACCGTATACGATTTGTATCATCATTTGGAACTAGGACTTGGGCCGCCCACACGACATGGACTCCCGACCCTGTTCTCGTTGTAAAAAATCAGGGCAAATTATGCTTTTGCATTGATTTCCACGAGATCCCGAATTTACATGCCGCCATTGAACTCCTCGATGATACCCAGCCTCTAGAAAAACGCCTAATACAACTAGAGCTCGTCGACGAAAGATGATGATAGTCGATGTAACACAACGAGGCCCATAATAAAAGGGTAAAAGCATCGTTCAATCGCCACATCAACCCTCGCTCATTCACCGAGGGAGAGCTAGTCCTCCGCTACGATTTCGCTAAAGAAGCCCTAGGGTCAGGAAAGTTTGAAACCCTATGGAAAGGACCCTACATCATAAAAAATTGCCTCCTAAAGGGGGCATACATCTTGACTAAAATGGATGAGTCATGCCTCAACAACCTCGTCAATGGCCTTTACCTTAAGAAATTCTATCCATAAGGGCCAAGGAGGCCTTGCCCTAGAGTCAACGTACACAAACCTAACCACTTTAAAATTTTGACCAAAAGACTTAATTAAAAATGCACTTGAGTGTCACAATGGATTACCAACCCAACCCTTCCTTCGGATTTTCCAATGGAGCATCACGATGGTCTCAAAGTTTAGCAGCAGCCGCCTGGCTTATCTATCACCCTGACTGATCACCACTCTACACCAATAGTGTGTGCATCGATTCAGCCACAAACAATCAGGCAGAATATGACATCGTTATTAGACTTATGTGCGACACCCTCCATCAGGGCATACAACATATGCATATCTACCTCGATTCCCAGTCAATAGTGTCGTAGTTAAACCAAACATTTGAGATACAAGATTCACATCTATTTAGAAAATATTCGTGTGCAAAAAGATTAAGAAAATAATTTGACTACATTACATTCACACATGTACCAAGGAGTTAGAACCAAACAACTGATCACATAGATAAAAATATTCTAAACTGGAATGCACCTCGAATAAACCATCATACATAAAAATAAAAAAACATAGATATCTATCAACATAACATAATCCATGAGAAAAAACAGGGGGCACACCATGTAGAGCCGCAAAAAATATCTCTTGCATATATATATATATATATATATATATATATATCAAAATGTATGTGTCTGAGTAGAAAAAATAGTGTCTTTGACCCATCGGTCAGCCCAAAATATACACATATAAGTCGTCGAAAATAGGGGAAGCATCCTCATAATGGGTGCTTTTCCCGTGTATAAAAAATACTCTAGGGTGGTGCTACCTAGGCGGGGCACCTGGACCCACTGCCGCTCCTAGTACCACTAATGGAGCCACTGTCAACACCGAGACCGCCACCCAACGTAAAACTGGTCGATAGCCCCTCTCTCGGGCCATCAAAGTCTCCAACCACACATCCTTGAGATCATCCAGAAAGCCTCGAGTAGGCATCCCCTAGGTCAAGCTATCCACTCAATCCTAGGCATCCTCCAGAACTGCGACCTGCTCGATCAGCCCAACAACACGAGCCTCTGCCACATCAGCATGAGCCTCTGCTGCATCAACACAAGATCGCTCAACAACAATATCTGCAGTAGCTGAGCTGCTACCCTCCCCCGAAGGGCCAGCCTCACCACTCGATGCTCCACCTAGAGGCTAGGCAGGAGCTCCTCCCTACCCCACGAGAGCTCCTTATAGTCGTCGACTTGGATGGTGCCCAACCAACCAAGCCATAAGTCGACCAACCTCGCCAACATCTTCAAGAGTAACCAAAACTATGTCAGTGTCATCATAATACACATATAAACATAAATACTCAAATAAATGAAAAAAACACACAAACATACCTGCTGGCCCCCAAGCGTATCCAACAGGGAGACCCATGTCTGGATCCCCCCGGAAATCCATCCCTGCATAAGGGAAAGGCAGGAACATCTGAGGGTTGGCCTCAAACCAAGCCTCTATGGTGGCATTCCAGTAACACCCCACCCTGCCCCCACCTCCTCGAGGCATCACGGGCGCCCACCTCCTCATCCGAGGCTCCTGTGGCCCCCTAGCAGGCACTGTCATCAACGGCCTTAGCAACACCACCCACTCATACTTAATGCTGCCCAAGATGGTGGCATACGTAAATAGCTTAGATCCATCTCAGACCATAGAAATTTGTGCCAACATCCTGCCGTAACAAAAATGGGCAAAGTCAAAGAAGTGACCGGCCCTTAGCTGGTGCAAGACACCAACCTGCATGCTCGATGCTCGATGAGTAGCAGACGACTCTGCCAATCGCACAATGGCCGCCAAAGCACATAGCTCGGCCAAGTCTATCACTGAGGCAATGACTATGCACCCCTTTGTAAGGGGCGCCCCACCGCAATGACGTGCCCATAATCGATCAAGATCCACCCTCCCAGTAGGAAGTGGATATTGAAGCGCCTCACCCTGAGGCAACAACTCAATCACAAAATAGATATTCGTCTCAGGACGGATAGTGAGATCGCACCCGCGCAACACCATCGGCTTGCGTCTCTTGTTCCAACATTGAACCAGGTAGCACAAAAGACGATCCTGTGATCGAAGAAGGTCATTCTCCAAAAATTTCAGGAGACCCCATCATGCCAACTGTTGGCGCGCCTTGTTATCACCCTAGTAATTCTTAGGTCGTGGGATTTTGGTTTATAGTTAAAGAAAGCCAGGGGTAACCAAGAACCTCTTTTAGATTTCAGGATCTCGCCTTCCTGAATTCCGGAGAGGGATCTCTCCTTATGATTTAACTTTGTTTTAGATTTGAGTTTTAGGTTAGGTATGAATGGGAAATTGGTTTGTTTGAAGAGTTTGGTGGGAATAAGATTACTTGGAGACAAATTTAAAGAGGGATCTACTAGTCCAATGGGCTATGGTGTCAAATGTAGCAAGAAAGACTGAAAGGCAAGGCCAAAAGGATGCTAATGTACTCAGGGCAAGGTAGATAACCCTCAGAGATTTGTATAGTTTGATTGGATGCGATGGCTTGCTTTCGGGATAAAGGGAAGTGAAGGATCCTTTGATCCTGAAATAAGGAAGAGGAGGCAGAGGTAAAACGGGACTCAGGAGAAACTAAGAATTCCTAGGTCTAGAAATCACCAGAAAATATTGAAATGATTACTTAGTTAAGACAGGGAGCTTTCTAACACTAATCCTGAAATAATACTCCTAATTAATCATTCAGATTTTGAACACATATATGAAATTGAATGGAACTTCAGAAAAGGAAACAATGAAATAAAGAAATCACTTTACTCATTAGTTTATCGCAAGAATCCTGAGTTATGAAGTCCAGTCATCTGTATTCTAGTCTGCTACTATGAAATCACCACATTAGCCTCCAAAGCACCAGCAAAAATATCTATAATAATCTCAACAACTTTTATTCCACACTTTATACTTCAAAAAGAGAAGTATTTATACAAAAAATATTACAAAATATCTAAGAGACATGTAGGAATATCTCTAGGAAAAAATAAAGATTTATTACATAGAAAGAGGGATAGCTGCAAAATAAACTGGCAAGCTGTCCTCTTATCAATAAAAAATAGGAATAATTATCTTAACTTGTTGCTGGGTTGTAGCTGCTGGAAATGCTTGCTGGCATTTTTTGGAAAAAGATCTGTTGAAGATATCTTGAAAGACACTCTTTCCATTTCACATCCTTTAACCTGTGCTTTGTCACTGATACTCTTTACGCTATTTCTTTTACTGCTTTACTGTTGTAAAATAAGGAATAATTTGCAGTAAAAAGGCATTTTGACTGATACTCTTTGACTCTGCTCCTGATACACTTTGACTGCAAATCTATATATCAAGTCAGTAAATTCCTACCATTGTTCTGCACTGGGAATTCTCATATTCTTCAATTTCCTGTAACTTTCATTTGCCTCTGTATACTTATCAAAATTGGGCTTAACAATGAAAACATGTTTGATCTCATTTTGTAGAAAGAACAAATTCTCAAAATATTCCAAAATGACTTTACCAGTTGGAGTCCCTTGTGGTAAAGGTTTGCTGACCTGCTCTTTAGCATAAGCCCTGGTTTTGTTGTCATAATCCTTCTGTGCCATTAAATTTTCATTCAAAGCATGAATTTCTGGAAGGCCTGCTTGTGTTAGTACAGTGTATTTGGCCCAAAATTTTGTGATTTCCAAGTTCATATCTTTACATATTTCCTCCAAATTATTCATCATATTCCTCTTATTCATGACTTTCTTGATTTGTAATATGCTCTCAGTCCTATCCTGAATTTTTAGCTCTTCAAGCTCCTCTCTGTGTTTGCTATTTAGAAATGTAATAAGCTTTAAAGCTTGAGCAGGTTTGTCAGCCAGTTCTTCCTTTGTTTTTTGAATTTCTATTTGTGCTACTTTGAGTAACTCTTTTTGTTCATAAATAATTTGGATTGAAGGCCACTATAAATGTATGCCTTGAATGATGTTGTTCCAAATATGGTTCTTGATATATGCTACCTGTTCATGGAGGTTAACCTGTTGTTGTAGAATCTTTACCTGTTCCTGCAATCTGTTGGCTCTCTGCTCATGTCCTTTGGATGTAATTAATGCATCTCTGTTTGATGTTTCAAGATTTCGAATAGTACCTTTCAAATTGATTATCTCTTTATATTTTAAGGACATGTCTTCCATAGCCTTGACTATGGCAACTGTTTCACCTGTTTGATTTTCCTGTGATGTAGATGACGAAGTGGCAGAGATATCTTTAGAAGTAATTAACACTGCAGTTGCCAATACTCCTTTCGGTGCCAAATGTTCTGCCAATGTAGAGGGAACAACTGTACTTATAGTTGGAATAACTGTAGGAATGGAGACTTCATGAGCTTTCTTCAATGTTTCATTTTCTTGCATTAGAGATTCTATTTGATTTTCCATATCTTTAATTTGAGCTGTCATTTTCAAAACCAGTTGCATATTTTCCTCCTTTTCTGTCTTTTCTTGAAGAATTTATTTTGCCTGTGGGTGCTCAGTCTGTGGAAATTTGAGTTGATTTCTCAAGGCAGCAATATCTTCATTCTTCTTCCTTATCAATTTCTTAGCAACTTCAGTATTAGAGGGATCCACTCCAATTTCTATTACCAAATCTTCTAAGGATTTGATCCTCAAGTCCTTAGCATGTAAAGATCCTTTATCTAATTTCATTTGGGTTTGTACACTACTACATTTGGCGCAAATTCCGACACTTGGTTCCGACGCTTTTGACCAAATGTCAGAAATTTCCCCAAATTTTTTCCATCCCGCCCGAAACCGTCGCTATACCGACGTTTATAGAAAAGTGTCGCAATACCGACACTTAGAAAAGTGTCACAATTGCGAAGTTTGGAGGAAGACGTCGCAATTGTGACACTATGGCCCAAAGCGTCGCTATTGAGACGACTCCAATCGTCGCAAGTGCGACACAATGTCTAGGTGTCGCCATTGCGACGTTTAGGTACCCGTCGCAATAGCGACGCTTTTTCCGCTGTCGGTATAACGACACTTATATGCGCGCCACATAAAAATACGAAACTTATATGCGCGCTACATAAAAATTTGAAACTTATATGCGCGGTACATAAAAATGATTTTATTGTTTCGTATGCGTCGCAATAGCTACATTAACGTGTGATATGACGCGCGCATTCGCCCTCCGCTCTTGCAGAATAGCATTCGCCCTCAGCTCTTGCAGAACAACATTTGCCCTCAGCATTCGCACTCAGCTCTTGCAGAACAACATTTTCCCTCAGCATTCGCCCTCAGCGTTCGCCCTCAGCTCTTGCAGAACAGCATTCACCCTCAGCTCTTGCAAAATGGTAAGTTCTTACTGCAGGCCCTTCCTCCTCTAGTAGGGTTGACTCTATTTGGGTTTTTTTGGTCAATTCCATTGGATTGTGTTAGGCTGTAGGGTTCTCTCTAGATGTCAAGAATCAAGATTCAATACCCTCTATTATCTTCATCACCCAATACAAGATTTAAATTTTCCCAAAGAAACGCTTATTAATTTGGCAGCCATTATTTCTCCCTGCTTTAAAAACCCTACATTTAAATGAAAACAAGCATTGAATTTCAACTACAAAAATCTATTAGTGTTCAAATGTACATGTGTGCTACATTAACGTCTGATATCACGCGCGCATTTGCCCTCCGCTCTTGCAGAACATCATTCGCCCTCAGAATTCACCCTCAGCTCTTGCAGAACAACATTCACCCTCAGCATTTGCCTTGAGCTCTTGTAGAACAGCATTCGCCCTCAGCATTCGCCCTGAGCTCTTGCAGAACAGCATTCGCCCTAGATTCACCCTTAGCTCTTTCAGAACAGCATTCGCCCTGCATTCGCCCTCAGCTCTTGCAGAACAACATTTTCCCTCAGCATTCGCCCTCAGTGTTCGCCCTCATCTCTTGCAAAATGGTAAGTTATTACTGCAGGCCCTTCCTCCTATAGTAGGGTTGACTCTATTTGGGTTTTTTTGGTCAATTCCATTGGATTGTGTTAGGCTGTATGGTTCTCTCTAGATGTCA
>JAXQQM020083830.1:0-22758 GCA_034641835.2 Pinus albicaulis
ATCACCATGATGCGGGGACGTCGAACTGCTAACTTGACAATATGAGGAGGTTTTGTCACATGTTACTTTGACCAAGAGGTTGAGAAATCATCTAATTATGTGACTAGGTGTCAATACCTACGATTGAGCTGTATCATTTGGACTAGTTAGAGTTGTAGAGTCGAATAGTTCGGTTAACCCATCTGTCATGTTTCAATTAGTTTGAATTATTGTAACTAGACTTTTGATTTTGCTTCGGTCCTCAGGAGGGGTAAAGTCACATTACAATGTATATAGATTGTACTCGGATGTATTGAGAGGAGGGAAAGAGAGAAGGAGAAGAAGATTCTATGAGTAAATACGTATTGTTATAGTGGTGGCACTAAAAGATTGTAATAATTTTAGTACGCATTGGCCATGAATTGTCCTGAATCCTTATTGTGAAGAAATTTTTTAATTGTGAGGCGATTGAACTCTGTTCATGTATAATTAGTAAATTGAACTACTGTATAGATTCTGCATATCTCTGCCTATCGTTTTCTCAAGATTTATTTAAGCAAAACCATGTTGAATTAATCCCACCTGCAGGCGAGGCCTGTGCAGAGAAACTAGGGTCGTGAACTCTATTAAAAATAGTGGAATTCCCGTTTAAGAGAGAGATAAATTCGTTTACCATCGGAACCCTGACCTGAGTTAAGGAACCAAAAGGAATAGCGTAACTCGACTTAACCGTGGGTTGGTCACTGTTCCAAAACCGCGAGCGGATTTACGAGGCCGGATTGCCCATATCGCACCGCCTTTCGGTGATAAGCGGTATTTCCTGGTTGGGGAGCGATTCCATAGAGCGTTCAACACGTGGCGAGGTGGACCCACGGAAAACCGCCGTTGTTGCGCTCCATCGCACGTTATCATTCGACCAAGGAAGTCGAGCGATATCGTGGTACGTCGTTGATCTGGGAAGGAGCCATCGGACGGTGATCGTTTGATAAAGATGCGCAGAGGATAGCCAGGTATGGTACGAGCATTTGATTGGCTATTGATCATAGAGGTGGGGCTGGAGCCAAAGGTTTATTATAAATTCATTTGATAAAAGCGTTGGACATTTATACAAAGTTCGGAGATATAAATTAAAATTCAAAGGTTGTAATAATGTTTTTTTATCAAATTCCACGAATTTGATAAATAGAATCCTGAGCAGAGAAAGAGGCCACGTGGAAGTAAAAGAAGCTAATGCAAAGGAAAATGCTGACGGAGCGATTACAGTAGACTTGCTCCCCTTCGGGCGACTTTCAGTTTTGTTGTTGTCATTTGTGGTATCAGAGCTGTTGTTTCCAAGTTGCTTTTGCAGAGAGCTGACATGGCAATCCGAGTTGGTAGAGGTGCTGGCAGAAGGAGACCTGTTGCCAACGCAGAAGTGTTGGGGATTTTGCAGAGGGTCGAGGCTAGAATGGATGCCATAGAGCGAAGACAGCCCAGAGATCCTGAAGACATCAGTGAACCTGAAACATATGAAGCGGAAGAAAATGTTGAAATTCCTCCTGACATGAGGCTCCTTAGAACTGTTCTGGGGTCTGCAGTTAAGCCCAGAATTGAAGTGTCAAGTTATGCAGGGGGACTGAATCCAGAGGAGCTGGCAGGCTGGATAAATGAAATGAACAAGTGCTTCGATTATAAAGAAATAAGTGAAGATAAAAAGGTCAAGTTTGCAGTAACAAAGCTGAAAGGACATGCTGCACTTTGGTGGGATGGAGTGCAGGCAGAAAGGAGGAGAGTTGGCAAACAACCTATCAAAATCTAGACCAGAATGATGGCTAAATTAAAAGGTAAATTCTTGCCTAGTGATTATCAGCTGACATTGTATAGGCAAATGCAAAACCTGAGACAGAGGTTGCTGACAGTAAAAGAATACACAGAGGAATTATACAGAGTAAGCATAAGAGTTGGGCAATTTCAAGACACACCAGAGAAGACTGCAAGATATGTGAATGGTCTCAAGCTGGAGATTATAGATGAGATTGGTCTCCTGTCTCCTAAGACAGTGGAAGAGGCCTACCAGATGGCCTTGAAAGCAGAGGAGAAACTCCTGAGGAAACAGTCTACCAAGAAGAGAGGTACTTTCCGTGGAAAAGAAAGTCAGGGTGGTAAAGGAAAGCCTACTACACCCAGGGATGGAGCTAACAATAGCTCACCTCAGAACGCATCTATAGAGGATGATGCAAGGGGAAGAAGGGGTTCTTACAGAGGAAAAGGAAGGGGAGGCAGAGACAGAGGCGGGGGTAGAGAGTTGAGGTATTATAGATGTCAGCAAGTGGGACATAAGCACTATGAGTGTCCATAGAATGTGGGTGTTGGTCCAAGAAATGATGTTGTTGCCTAGGCTAGAGAAGAGGCAGAAATTGAAGAAGAAATTCTACCAGAGAGGGGAGAGTCCTTAGTGGTGAACAAGGTCTTGTTGAAGCAAACCAAAGAGGCCACTGAGCCTGCACAAAGGAAGATTTTGTTTAGGAGCATATGCAAAGTCCAAGGGAAATGCTACCAGCTAGTCATTGATAGTGGCAGCACAGACAATTTGGTTTCCACGGGGGTGATAGAAAAGTTGAAGTTGAAGACAAGGGAGCATTCAACTCCCTACAAGGTGTCCTGGCTGCATAAAGGGCACCAGCTGGTTGTAAAGGAACAGTGTGAGATAGAGCTGCAAATGGGCAAATATAAAGATAAGGTCCTGTGTGATGTAATGCCCATGGATGTGTGTCATATACTGCTGGGTAGACCTTGGCAGTTTGACAGAGCAGCAGTGCATGATGGCAAGAAGAACACTTACAAGTTCTTCAAAGATGGGGTACATCATATATTGATACCCATGGAAGAAGGAGAGCCATCCAGCAGAGTGATTGATCCAAAGACCTTGTTGCTGAGCGGGAAGGAATATCTGTAGCAGATAGAAGAAGAAGAGGTAAGTTTTGCTTTAGTTTGCAAACCTAAAGTAGTTCTTACTTCTACAAATATTTCTGATTTGCCAGTAGAAATCCAAGAGATGTTAGATGATTATTGTGACATTATTGTGGATGATTTACCTGATGAGCTGCCACCTGTGAGAAAGATCAGCCATCAGATAGATTTTATCCCTGGTTCAAATCTGCCAAATAAGGCAGCCTACAGAATGACTCCTAAAGAAAATGAGGAAATCAGGAGACAAGTACAGGAATTGGTGGACAAGGGGCTGATTAGAGAAAGTCTGAGTCCATGTGCAGTACCAGCAGTATTGAGCCCAAAGAAAGATGGAGGCTGGAGGATGTGTATTGATTCCAGAGCAATCAATAAGATCACAATCAGGTACAGATTCCCTTTGCCCAGAGTTGAGGATTTGATGGACTGTTTGAGTGGTGCTAAATATTTTTCAAAGATAGATTTAAAAAGTGGATACCATCATATTAGAATAAGAGAGGGTGATGAGTGGAAAACTACCTTTAAAACAAATGAAGGATTGTATGAATGGATGGTAATGCCTTTTGGGTTGTCAAATGCACCTAGCACTTTTATGAGACTTATGAATGAAGTATTGAAGGAATTTATTGGTAAATTTGTGATAGTGTATCTGGATGATATATTAGTTTTCAGCAGAACTAAGGAAGAACATTTAAGGAATCTTAATCATGTCTTGAAGAAGCTGCACCAAGAGAAATTGCTGATAAATTTGAAGAAATGCTCATTCATGAAGGAGGAGTTGGTGTATTTGGGTTTTTTTGTTTCTGCAGAAGGATTGAAGATGGACCCAGAAAAGGTTAAGGCAATTGTGGAGTGGCCTTCACCCAGGAACGTTTTTGAGGTAAGAAGTTTCCATGGACTTGCTAGTTTTTACAGAAAGTTTATAAGAAACTTCAGTAAGATCAATGCACCCATAATTGAGACAATAAAGAAGAGCAAACAACCATTTAAGTGGACTGCTGAAGCAGAAAGAAACTTTAAACTTTTGAAGCAAAAGATAATTGAGAAGCCTGTTTTGATTCTGCCTGATTTTACTAAACCATTTCAAGTGAAGTGTGATGCCAGTGGGGAAGCCATTGGAGCTGTGTTGAGTCAGGATGATAGGCCTGTAGCATATTTCAGTGAGAAGCTAAATGACACCAGGAGAAAGTATTCCTCTTATGAGAAGGAATTCTATGCAATTGTTCAGGCATTGAAAAAGTGGAGACATTATTTGATGTCCAGGGAATTTGTATTATATTCTGATAATCATGCTTTGCAGTATATTGTACAGCAGCCCAAGTTGAATCAGAAGCATGCCAAATGGGTTGAGTATCTCCAAGGTTTTAAATTTTTTTTGAAACATATAAGTGGCCAAGCAAATAAAGTAGCTGATGCTTTGAGTAGGAGGCACATGCTTGTTCAAGAAACCAATTTTGAAGTTGTAGGATTTGATTTTCTCAAAGAACTGTATAAAACAGATTTAGATTTTAAGGAAGCATTTGAGGCATGTTGTAACCCTGTTCTAACAGATAGAAGCCAGTGGCTGGATTATTTCTTGCAGGAGGACTTACTATTCAGAAGAAACCAACTATGTGTACCAAAATGTTCCATGAGAGAAAATTTGATCAAGGAGAAGCATAGTGGTGGACTTACTGGACACTTTGGTACTGATAAAACTTATGAGCAGCTGAGTCACTTCTATTACTGGCCCAAGATGAGAGCAGAAGTGGATAATTTTGTGAAGAATTGCAAAATCTGTCAATATGCCAAAGGAAGGAGCCAGAATGCAGGATTGTACACTCCCTTGCCTATTCCAGACAGGCCTTGGGACATGGTGAGTATGGATTTTGTTCTAGGATTGCCCAAGACTCGGAGAGGAAATGATGCAATCTTTGTTGTAGTGGATAGATTCTCCAAAATGGCACATTTTATTCCATGTTATAAAACTAGTGATGCCACCCATGTTGTTAACTTGTTTTTCAAAGAAGTTGTTAGGTTGCATGGGTTACCCAAGAGTATTGTTTCAGACAGAGACACCAGATTTGTGGGCCATTTTTGGAGGACACTATGGAAGAAACTTGGTACCAAACTGAGTTTCAGCTCAACTTATCATCCTCAGACTGATGGACAAACTGAGGTAGTGAATAGGAGTCTGGGAAATTTGTTGAGAAGTCTTGCAGGAGAGCATCCCAAGCAGTGGGATCATATTTTTCCCCAGGAAGAATATGCATATAATGACTCACCAAACAGGAGCACAGGGCAGAGTCCATTCCATATTGTTTATGGAATGCACCCCAGAGGAATATCAGAGTTGAGAAATCTGGGAAAGGCAGAGCTGAGAAGTGTTGATGGTGAGGAATTTGCTTCAGAGATCCAGGCTATACATGAACAAGTGAAACAACAACTACAAGGCAGCAACATCAAATACAAAAGCAGAGCAGACCTGAGCAGGAAAGAAGTTCATTTTGAAGTAGGAGATCTAGTTTTGGCACATTTGAGAAAGGAGAGGTTCCCGAAGAAGCAGTATAACAAGTTGAAGTTCAAAAATATTGGGCCATGCAAGATACTTAGAAAGTTTTCTGCAAATGCTTATGAGATTGAATTACCTCCTGATGTTGGAATATCTCCCATTTTTAATGTTGCAGATTTGTACAAGTATGAAGATGATGGTGAAGAAGAAAGATCAGCAGACAAGGAACAGATTGAGTGGAAAGAGTAGCTACCTCCAGCGCAACCATTGCAACCAGAGAAGATATTGGACAAAAGAGTGTTCAAGAAGACCAGAGGACAAGAGTACTTCCAGTACTTAATCAAATGGAAGGATAAGCCAGAGGAGGATGCCACTTGGATGAATGAAGGAATGTTGCAGAAGATAGGCAGATCAGTGGAAGAGCTCATGGACAGGAGCCCATGAAGAAAATTTCCCTCGGGAGTCTGATGCAGGGGCATTAGACACTAGCCAGCAATGTAGGAGGTTTTGTCCACATGTTGTGGCTAGGAGGGTTCGAAATCATCTAAATTGTAACAATTAGGTGTCAATACCTCAGCTGACTGTATCATTTGGAGTAGTTAGAGTTGTAGAAGTCGAATAGTTCAGTTAGCCCATCTGTCATGTTTCAGTTGGTTGAATTATTGTAACTAGACTTTTGATTTTCTAAACGGTCCTCACAGAGGAATCGAAGAGTCACATTGTAATGTATATGAATTGTACTCCTCGGATGTATTGAGAGGAGGAAGAGGAGGAGAAGGAGAAGAGAGATTTCTGCAATAAAATCTGTGTGTTCACAATTGCTTCCTGTTAAATAATTTCAGTATGCATTGGCCATGAATTGTCCCGAATCCTTATAGTGAATAAATTGTTTAGTTGTGAGGCGATTGAACTCTGTGCATGTAAAATTAGTAAATTGAACTACTGTATGGATTCTGCATATCTCTGCCTATCGTTTTCTCAAGATTTATTTGAATAAAACCCTGTTGAATTAATCCCAGCCGTAGGCGAGGCCTGTGCAGAGAACCCAGGGTCGTGAACTCTGTTAAAAATAGTGGAATTTTCGTTTAAGAGAGAGATAAATTCGTTTACCATTGGAACCCTGACCTGAGTTAAGGAACCAAAAGGAATAGCGTAACCTACTTAACCGTGGTTGGTCATTGTTCCAAAACCATGAGCGGATTTACGAGGCCGGATTGTCCATATCGCACCGCCTTTCGGTGATAAGCGGTATTTCCTGGTTGGGGAGCGATTCCATAGAGAATTCGACACATGGCGAGGTGGACCCACGGGAAAACCGCCATTGATGCGCGCCATCGCACGTTATCGTTCGACCAAGGAAGTCGAGCGATATCGTGGTACGCCGTTGATCTGGGAAGGAGCCATCGGACTATGATCGTTTGATGAAGATGCGCAGAGGATAACCAGGTACGGTACGAGCATTTGATTGGACCATTGATACATATGTGGGCCCGGGGCTGAAGGTCTATTGCGACGTCATTTGGTTATAAAGTGTTGGACTATTAATATAAAATTCAGAGATATAAATTAAAATTCAAAGGTTGTAATAATGTCTGTTTATCAAATTCCAAGAATTTGAAAAATAGGAATTCGAGAAAAGAAAGAGGCCACGTGGAAGAAAAAGAAGCTAATGCAAGAGAAAATGCTAATAGAGTGATTACAGTAGAGCAAACTCTCCTCAGGGCGACTTTCAGTTTCGTTGCGGAAATCCATCTCAATGAATCCTAACCAAAATATCTTCTTGGGATTATTCATGCATGTCGCCCCACCTCTCACCTAGTAGTATAGCTGCATGCACTCCCTCTGCACATCTGGCTCAAAAATTTTCTACATGAGTGGTTGCTCCCACTCCATGATCCTCCGCATGTGGCTGCTCCACATCTTGAGGTTCACTCTTACCTACATGCAAATCCAGCTCCCTCTCAAGGGTCAATTGCATGGCTTTCTCACACTTCCCCATGGTTGGAAGCTCTATAGAAATCACATCTACATCAATTCTATAGAGATTCTTCGCACTAATCCCAATCTTCTTCGCCGAAGGAAGACTTTACCTTCACTAAATACCACATAATGGCCTTTATCTTCCAACATTACAACTAAAACTAAATTTCTCGTTAAGCCTGGTACATGCAATACATATTTTAAAAAGAAGGGTTTACTTGACTTCCTTTGGAAAGCAACAGTAGTAATCCCGATAGAACTATACCTTTTGTCATCACCCATTTTGAAATGCATCTGGAGGTCCTTCTCCTCCAAGATACTGAAAATTTCTTTGTATCTCGTCATGTGGAAAGATGCACCACCATCCAAGTACCACCCCGATCCCAATTCACTTGACACCATGCATGTGATCAATGAGAAGTCAAGCTCAAATTGTGAGGCAAGGACCTCACCAGCTACAACTCCAACAACCTTCTTGTTCTTATTCTTTTGTCGATAGTTTGTGCCAATATGTCCATGCTCGTGACAGTGAAAACACTTCACTTTGGACATGTTGTGCTCCTTTTCGTCTTCACCGGCCTCAAATTATGGAATTTGTTCCCCTTCCCCTTCTTCACCTTGGCAACCAAAGCACAATCCTCTTTATCATCATGCTTTGATGAAGAGCCATCTCTGGTGTTCCGCCTGAAATCCTCGTTCGTTGACTGAATATTCATGATTTTGCCAACTCTTAGGAAGTCCCAAGAGAGCCAATATCACCAAATCATCATCAGCAACAGTTATTCCTACACTCCCAATTTCATACCAACATTGGACAAACTTTGTTAAGTATACTGGAATAGTGTCGTTCATTTCCATCTTGATCTTCCTGAGTTTATCTTTGAGCGCCAATTTACTATGGTCGTTGCTGCTTTGGAATAGATCCGTCAAAGCCTTACACATAGCATATGGTGTGGCTTTACCATGGAGGCTTGAGACAAGATGGTCTCGTACTCCCTGCAACAGGATCCTCCTCACCCTTGCTACTTTCTTTTGCCATGCATCAAGATTTACAACATCTACAACATCTGGCTCAGGCACATCTTTGTCAATGAATTCCTTCAAGTCATTGACTTCGAGTACTGCCTCCATCCTATCCTTCCAATAAATTTAGTTTTATTTTCCCTCGAGTGCATACTCTAACCTCAAGCCATTGAAAGCCATTTCAATATTGAATCAACTATAGCACCAATAAAGTCTTTCTACAAATTTGAATTCTTTCCACCAACAAACTCAACTCCTGCTTCACTTCTGCAATTTCATGTGCTCTGATACCATGTAGTAATTATACAAAATACATGTATGTCATGGATTCTCCTGATCTAACAATGTGCTACTATTAACTACAGAATCACTTCTACAAATCTTTGCGAAATTAAAAACACAATCGCTAATTACAATATCATGAAGAAAGATCAATCACACACAACACAGATAATTTCCTGGGGAAAGCTTATAGATAAAAACCCCACTATCTTCTATTGTATATTATATCATGGATCATGAAACAATTGCATACAAATCTCCAATCCAAGAGCTCTCAGTACATGAACTAATTGTCTCACACTATCATACAAAAATTGGCAAGTTCCTTATCTAATTTACTGTCTCCAGATAGCCTACCTCCACTGCGCAATCCCTGATGGTAAAGAACCCTGAATGATGGATTACTTTCCTGTCTTGACTGTGCAATACTCATAGGCAGATCCAATGTGTGTGTGGTCACATGTTTGCAACCGAATAATGTCACAACTGTTCCCTTTCACCTAGAACTCAACTAGGTCTCCACTGGATTTGACATGCATGCAGTTAATAATAGTAAAAAAATCAGTTGCATGTTATATCACTACATGTGAATTAATTAATATTTAATTCAATTGATCTCTCACTAGTGTATCTGCAGTTACGACTAGCACAACTGAGTTAAACTGATTTACAACTTGCACAACTCATGAACCATGTAGAAGTTTTAATACAATTATGTATTTCCTGGATTCTCCTGATCTAACAATTATATCCCACTGTTAAATACAGAATCGATTCTACAAAAAAAAAAATGGAAATTTAAAACATGATCGCCAATCCCAAACACATGAAGAAAGATCATTCATACATAACACATATGTTTACTGAGAAAGCATAAATATAAAAACCCCACTATCATATATTATGTATATATCATGGATCATGAAACAATCTCATACAAAACTCTAATCCAAGAGCTCTCAGTACAATATACAATCGTCTCACACTGTCTTACAAAAATTGACAAATTCCTTAGCCAAATTTTTGCCTCACAATAGCCTACCTCGACTGCGCAATCCAAGTTGATTACAAAGACCAATTCGATGCAATCATACCCTCCTTGATTACTCAATCCTCATGAGCATATCCAATGTGTGTTTGGCTTGCAAGAGTGCAATCCAATATAGTACAATTGATCGTCAACTGTCCCTTTCACCTATCTCTCAACTGGGTCTCCACTGGATCTGACATGCATGTAGTTAACATTAGTAAATCATTAGCTGCATGTGAGATCACTCCATGTGAATTAATTTAATATTTAATTCACTGATCTCTCACTAGTGTATCTTCAGTTACAACTAGCACAACTGAGTTTAACTCACTTAACTGAGTTTAACTCACTTAACTGAGTTAAACTACTTTACAACTCACATAACTACACATCCAACTCTGTTACAGCTTCGAATCACTCAGTTAAAACTAATTCCACTTGCATGTCCCACCAACCAACCTTAGAACTCGAAATTCCTTCAAATAACTAGTTTTCCACTTCAGTTAACTGATTTCAACTGCTCCATGAGAATATATTAATATTTATTGTCCAACTATTATTAAGGGATAATAACAGTCGACATGCATCTATAAATAGACATGTGATCTATAAATAGACTTCACACATACATCTAAAAATATAACATCAAATATAAATAGAATTTTCTCAACATCTATAAATAGACTTCTGCTATAAATAGAATTTGCTCATCCGTTCTAAAACAGACTTACACCCAAAAATAGCCTGAGGCTCCATCCTAGTGTAGGTGCTTAATTTTCACTAGGATCATCATCTTGTTGAATCTCAACACTCCCTCTCAACAAGAAAGGGATTATCCTTTACCCTGAACCTGTCTCTATGGTATTCAAATTTTCTCCTAGTGAGCGCCCTCGTTAGAATATCAGCATCCTGATCCTCCGTAGGAATGTACTGAAGCAACATGATCTTCCACTACACACAATCTCTGATATGATGATACCAGATATCTATATGCTTAGATCTATCATGAAACATAGTATTAATCGAGAGTTTAATGCAACTCTGATTATCACAGTGAATCACTGTAGGATCTAAATGAGAACCAAACAAACCAACTAGGATCTTTCTCATCCAGAAGCCTCACATGTAGCTTGACTTACTGCCATGTATTCCGCTTCCGCTGAATTGAGTGCCACGGATATATGTTTCCTATTGTACCAAGAAACGGTTGTATATCCGATACCGAAGATCCCTCCTAATGTGATCTTTCTGTCTTTCGGGCTACCAACCCAATCTGCATCCGTGAATCCATGAAACTTCACCTCATCCGTCTGTCTGTACCACAAGCCATACTCAAATGTGCCCCTCAGGTATCTTAGGACATGCTTTCTTGTCTTCCAAAAGAGCTTGGTAGGCTTAACCATCACCTGACTAAGCTGGTTCACCGCATAGCATATATATGGTCTTGTATTCACTAAATAAATTAGCGAACCCACTAACTTTCGATAGATAGTAGCATCCACTACCTCTCCAGATGTAGCGTCCTCTTTCCTCCAGTTTCCTAGAAGAGGAGTATCCATGGGTTTGAAACCCTCCATGTGAAACTTACTCAGTATCTCCCTTGCATACTTGCCTTAAGACACAAAAATTTCACCATCTCGCTACCATATTTCCAATCTAAGGAAATAATGAAGGAGGCTCATATCCTTCATCTCAAACTCCTTTGAAAGGTCCTCCTTGCATGAGTGTATCATCTGCTCATCACCAGTCAATATTAAATCATCAACATAAATAAAAATGATTAAAATCTTACCCTCCACCATAATTTGGTATAGGTTTGCATTCGCCTCACTCTTAGTGAAGCCAAGTCTGGTGAAATAGCTATCTATCCAAGTGTACCAAGCACGGGGTGCTTGCTTCAGCCCATACAACACTCTTTTGAGTCTTCATACATGCGACTCGCTGCTGAAGATCTAAAATCCTTCAGGCTGCTCAATGTACACTTCTTCCTCAATGATCCCAAAAAGGAACGCAATATTCACATCCATCTGATAAAAGTGCCAAACCATCTATGCTAAGAGAGAAAGGATGGTCCTTATGAAAGAATACCATGTGACAGGTACAAAGGTTTCTTCATAATCAAGCCCCTAGATCTGTGAGAAACCTTGGGCCACAAATCTGGCCTTGTATTTCTCAAAACTCCCATCAACAGCTTGCTTTACCTTGTAGATCCATCTTGAACCTGCCACTGATTTATCAACCAGCCTTGGAACAATTTCCTAAGCACTGTTTCTGACAATGGAGTCATACTCCTCCACCATAGCATCTACCCATGTGGGCTCCTACGCTACTTCCTGAAAGGAAGATGGCTAGGTAACAATATATTTTCTCATGAGAGCCATGTATCCAGTGAATCAATCAGGAGTCTGTCTTTGTCTGTGTTGTGAAGTAGGGACTCCTACATTCTGTGCAGCATCAAGTTCCAGCCTCTTAGCTTCTATGGTATTCCTTCTACGAGTTCTATTGTTTGGCTCTACGTGAGTGGAATTCTCCACTTTGAACCTCCTCCTATGGTTGATCCACATCTAGAGACTCATATTTGGGAACCAACAGTTCCTCCTCTGCATGCAAGTCCAGCTCCCTCTCAAGCGACAACTGCATGGATTTCCCCTAATCAAATTTTATATCCTGTCGCATAGCAGTCATCTTACTGTTAGGAAAATACACATGATAATTATGGGTGTTTTTGTGTACCTCACAAATATCCCAACTTCAATAGTTGGCTCCAGCTTCTTCCTAGCGTTCTTAGTCACATGCACATAAACAGATGAGCCAAAAATATTAAAGTGAGAAACATCTGGTTTCTTACCAGTAAAAGCTTCTTCAGGTGTACTCATGCCAAGTACTCTATGAGGACAATGGTTTTGCATATAAACTGCAGTGTTTCATGCTTCCGCCCACAAATGCATTGGTAGGCCCTGATCATGCAGCATTTCTTGTGCTACATCCACGATTGTTTTGTTCTTCCTCTTCATGATCCCATTTTGTTGTGGGTTATCAGGCGCTATGAGTTCTCTTCGAAATCCTTCTTTGCTACAGAAGTCTTTGAATTCATTCGAGATGTATTATCCACCATTATTGCATTGTAGAGCCTTCACTTGCTTCCTCGACTCTTTCTCAACCAATGCCTTAAACTCACAGAACTTTGAGAATGTTTGATCCTTCTTCTGCATGAAGAAGATCCATCATTTAAGAGAAAATTCATCAACAAAAATAACATAATACTTGTGTTTTGTTGTTGAAGCAACTAAGAATGGTCCACACACGTCTGTGTGAACTCTCTCCAGGATCATCGAAGCACAGTTATCCTTTTGATGAAAGGTGGACTTTACATACTTCCCCATGGTGCAACCCTTGCACTGATCTAAATAAGCTAGTGTTATCATTAGAATTCCAGTAGATATTTGTTGCACGACATTCAAGGCTCCATGATGAAGATGGCCCAAATCCCCTATGCCATAATTCGCCCTCATCCTGGCTCACCACTTTTTTCACCTTGCCCATCATGGCAGCGTAGCCTTCTACCTCCATCTTGTAGACATTCTCAACTCGAATCCATATCCTCTTGGCTTGACCCATTGTTTTATGTCATAGGAAAGCTTTTCCATCACCGAAAACAACATAATAGCCTTTGTCCTCCAATATCGCAACCGAGACCAAGTTTTTCTTCAGAGCTGGAACATGCATAACATCCGTCAATTAAAATGGTTTACCTAAATCCCTCTCAAAGGTAATGGTACCAATGTTGGTTGCACTGTATCGTCCATCGTCACCCGTATCTATATCCATCTGGAGATCTTTCTCCTCCAAGTCATTGAAAATCTCCTTATCTCCCATCATGTGGAAGGAAGCACCACTATTAAGATACCACACTGATCCCAAAGCGCCTGATACCAAGCATGCGATCAAAGAGAAATAAAATTCAAATTGCAAGGCAACGGCCTCACTAGCTGTAGCTCCAACAACCTTCTTGTTCTTCTTCTTCTCTGGGCAGTTATTGGCGAGATGCCCATGTTCGTGACAATGAAAACACTTCACCTTGGAAAAATCCAGCTTCTTGCCTTTAGACTCAGATTTTGAGTGGAATTTCTTCCCCTTCCCTTCCTTTGCCTTGGAAGCCAAAGCACAATCATCTTCGTCACAATGCTTTGATGAAGAGCCATCTCTAGTGTTCTGCCTGAACTCCTCCTGCACTAGATCTGACCACAGTCATTCCTAATCTGATAGTTTTTCCCATTCGTCGAAAGAGTCTTCATAACTGTGCCAACTCTTAGGAAGTCCCAAGAGAGCCAAGCTCACTAAATCATCATTGGAAACACGGATTCCCACACTCCCCAGTTCATCCCGACATTGGACAAATTTTGTGAGATACTTTGGAAAATTGTCGCCCTTTTCCATCTTGATCTTTCTAAGTTTATCCTTCACCACCAATTTCCTATGGTCGTTGATGCTTTTGAAAATATCCATAAAAGCCTTCCACATAGCATATGGAGTGGCTTTCCCATGAAGGCTTGAGACAATGTGGTCTCGTAAACCTTCCAACAGAATCCTTCTCACCTTTGCTACCTTCTTTTTCTATGCATCAAGTAATGCAGCATCCGTCGAAGTGGGCTTAGGAACATCACTATCAATGAATTCCTTCAAGCCATTATCTTCAAGCACCACCTCCATCCTGTCCTTCCAGGAAATGTAGTTTGAGCTTCCAAGCCATTTCAATGTTTACTCAACTGTGACACAAAGAAATTCTTGCAGCAAATTCGAATTGTTTCCACCAACAAACTCAGCTCCTGCTTCAAAATTGCAATCTTCTGTGCTCCGATACCATGTAGAAATTTTAATACAATTATGTATTTCCTATATTCTCCTGATCTAAAAATTATATGCCACTATTTCTTGCAGAAATTTAAAACACGATCGTCAATTGCAAACACATGAAGAAAGATCATTCACACATAACACAGATGTTTACCATGAAAGCATAAAGCTAAAAACCCCACTATCATATATTATGTATATATCATGGATCGTGAAACAATTTGATACAAAAATCTAATCCAAGAACTCTCAGTACAATATACAATCGTCTCACACTGTCTTGCAGAAATTGACAAATGCCTTAGCCAAATTTCTACCTCACAACAGTCTGCCTCCAATGCGCAATCCAAGTTGATTACAAAGACCAATTCGATGCAATCAAACCCTCCTTGACTGCGCAATCCTCATGAGCATATCGAATGTGTGTTTTTCTTGCAAGAGTGCAATCCAATATAGTACAATTGATAGTCAACTATCCCTTTCACCTACCTCACAACTGGGTCTCCACTAGATCTTACATGCATGTAGTTAACATTAGTAAATATTCAGTTGCATGTGAGATCACTCCATGTGAATTAATTACTATTTAATTCATTGATCTCTCACTAGTGTATCTTCAGTTACAACTAGCACAACTGAGTTAAACTACTTTACAACTCACATAACTACACATCCAACTCTGTTACAACTTCGAATCACTCAGTTGCAACTAAGTCCACGTGCATGTCCCACCAACCAACCTTAGAACTCGAAATTCCTTCAACTAACTGGTTTTCCACTTCAGTTAATTGATTTCAAGTGCTCCATGAGAATAGATTAATATTTATTGTCCAACTATTATTAAGGGATAATAATAGTCGACATGCATCTATAAATAGACATGTGATCTATAAATAGACTTCACAGATATCTCTAAAAATAAAACATCATCTATAAATAGAATTTGCTCAAGATCGATAAATATACTTCTGCTATAAATAGAATTTTCTCATCCATTCTAAAAAATAGACTTACACCTAAAAATAGCCCGAGGCTCCATCCTAGTGTAGGTGCTTAATTTTCACTGGGATCATCATCTTGTTGAATCTCAACACACCACTGCACTTCCAACTCGGTTACAACTAGAATTACTCAGTTACAACTCAAGTCAACCCACATGTCCCACCAACAAATCTCTTAACTCAAAATTCCTTTAGCTAACTGATTTTCCACTTCAGTTAACTATTTCCAAGTGCTCATTGAGAATAGATTATTGTTTATTGTCCAACTAATATTAAGGGATAATAATAGTCGACATGCATTTATAAATAGACATGCAATCTATAAATAGAACTTGCACATGCATCTATAAATATAATTTTCTCATGCATCTATAAATAGACATCCACCTAAAAATAGCCTGTGTGGGCCCCACCTAGTGTAGGTGCTTAATTTTCACTAGGATAAAGGATGTTGTTTCTGGATGCCAATTTCACTGTTTCTTGTTGCAAACTTCAATAGGTGTGTCACACCACCATCATGCAACTATGGTGTTGGTCAATGACACATTAATATGAGATTGTGATTTAATGGCATCTAGTTGTCTTAAGGTGGTAATGCGAAGGGGAGTGACTTTGTGTGTTATTTGGTAGATGGGATTGTGGTATTTTGTTTATATCACTCACCATGGGTGTTTCTTGGGTCAATTTTGGTCAATGGTAGCATATCCCTAAGGGGATCTTGAGGTTGAAGAGTGCTCTGGGCACCGAAGTCTAGAGAAGGGCCTTCAATGGTTATTATTGTTGTGTAGTATAGGTAAAAAATGGAAGTGAATACGCAAGTTTTTTGAGATGTTGGGGGACTCTTGGAAACATTATCCCTTGCCTTGGGAAGATATTGGTCATTGAATAGTGCATCCCTAGTAGAAATTTCTCGGCATAGTCATAGGTTTCCTGAGACTAGCTCATATGCCATATTAAACAGTTGTAGTGGGGTGAATGGAAAGGGGTTGTCTCTTGGGACCTTATTACTTTAGATTCCTTATATCCTAGGCTTCAATAGGGCATGATAAGGTAAGATTGGTTGGCCCTTATCTGTGCAATATTCTATCAACTGATATTTTCTCCTCACTCATCGACACTACTCAAGGTAACACTTCATTCTTACGTATTATTGTTTCAACTACCTATTGTAGTGTTCAGTTTTTTTTATATGGTACTTTCGACTTTTCTATGGTTATATTGGCTTTGTTTGTAAATGATTTTGTTGATATTTTTGTGTTTATGACACATCTTTTTTGTAATAAGGTCTAGGATACTTTTAGCTCTGTCTTGGGGGTCGGGCCCATAGAGGAAGCTTCAGTCCTCTACTTTTCAGGGTAGCCCTTATTAGGGTGGCATGTTGCAGGTTTCGCTATATTTTTATCTACGGGTAGGAGGGCCTTTGTTTTGAAACCATCTCACAAAGAAAAAGAAAAGATAGATCAACAAATTAAAACATATCCTCTTTAGGAGGGGGAAACCTCCTTTAAATTACATAAATATACGATTCTTGGATGATACAAATGATAAGACCTCCTTGGTATATATAGGAGTCTAAGGGGTCTTAATATAATTAGAGCCTACATAAATATAATAATGTAAGGCACAATAATAACAATATTGGGGTTCTATAGGGCACAACAATAACAATATGGGGGATGCATGGGCACAACGATAACAATAGGGGGTTGTAGTACAATAACAATAAGGGGGATACACTAGTATTATAAGGACCTAGCGTGCCCCTCTCCTTCAAAAAATATTTGTCCTCAATGCTTGAGTAGTTCCAGATGCTTCTGTGTAAAATTCTCATCCTTCCATGTCGAATATTTAGCAGGTAAGTTCTTCCACTTAATGACATACTCTGAAATTAATTTATTATGTATTTGTTGGGTTCTTGTTTCCGCGATTACTTTAGGCTGACATATGATTTTTCCTTCTTCATCAAGTTATGGAAACATTTTTTGAACTGGGAGATTGTCACTGATAACCTTATTTAAGCATGAAACATGGAAAATTGTTTGTACTTGGGAATATGTAGGAAACTCCAATTTGTATGTCATAGTACCAATATTTTGCAACACCTTGTAAGGGCCATAGTACTTGGGTGATAATTTATTATCCTTCTTAGTTTTCTTGAGGGACATTTTTTTGTATGGTTGTAGCCGTAAAAATACCTAGTCGCCTACATCAAAACTTCTTTCATTGTGATGCTATTCTGCCTATTCTTTTATTATTTTGCATCAGAGTGAAGTTATCCTTTAAGAGTTGGAGAACTGCTTATTTATGCTCAATGTGATATTCCCCTACTTTAACTTTAGAATTTTATCTTAAAGATGATGTGATGGATGGTGGATGATATCCATAGAGTGCCATAAATGGGGTTATTTTTGATTCAGTATGGAAGGAAGTGTTATACCCACCATTCAGCTAGAGGTAACCACTTGACCCATTGTGTTTTTTTATCAAATACAAAACAACGAAGATATCCTTCCAAACATTTGTTCACTATCTAAGTTTTCCCATCAAATTGAGGTTGATAAGATGAGCTATGAGACAATTGAGTAACAAGATAAGAAATTAATTCCGTCCAAAAATTTCCAATGAAAATGGGACCTTTTTCACTTACAATAATATTTGGGTTTCCATGTAGTTTTTGAATTTTCTCCATAAATGCGGTAACAACTATATTGGCTTTAAAAGGATGAGATAATGCACAAAGTGTACAGAATTGGTAATTCTATCAACTGCCACCATGATAACACTCTTTCCTTTAGCCTTGGGTAAACCTTTGATAAAATCCATTGAGACCTGCTCCCAACATTGACTTGGAATCGCTAAAGGTTGTAACAGAATTGGGGTCTTAATTGTCTCAACTTTATTTTGTTGGCAAACCAAATGCCATAATTTTGCTTTCAACTTTTCTTTCCACCTTGAATGTATAATCCGATGAATTAGGTTCCCAAAGGCGAACCTCGTGTTGGATGTTTTCCTTTAAATTCCTTATTAATACATAAATATTATGCTCCTTGGGAATTTTAGTTATTCTGATATTCAATTTTTGGAATTCCTCAATGTGCTCCACCATTGAAGTCCTCAAGGTGTTGCTCTTTGTGTCCTCATAATGTGTTATAATTTCATCCTAAAAATTGACCATGTGACAATTGGTTTAAGAGAACAAAGACATCAATACCATACAAACTGATTGGGGTTTTAAATATAGAGATGCAATGTGTACCTTTTTTCTTTATTGCACATCATGGAGATCAAAACTATTGCTCCATTTGTAGTATCCACGTTACCAAATCCTTGCCATAAAATTTCCTCATATATATATATATATATATAGATATGGAATGTATTGTGTCTTAAACCCAACATTGGATTCTCTAAAATCATAATTCCTATTCCTTTTTTCCTCATCATGATTTTCATCGATTACCTTGCCACCATTGGGAAGCCTTTCTTGTAGAAACTTTGTCAACCCTTCCATCTTGACATCCATCATTGCTTCCACGTCTTCTTTCAAACCATCCTTCAAACCTTCAATTTCCATTTTTATTTTTACTTCTAAACCACCCATCTTAACATTCATCATCTCTTCCAATTCATTTTTGGTTACTCTTTGTGAGAGCGAAATTTGTTGCACTTGATCACGTAATTTTGATATATCATGTTGCATTTCTTCCTCTTCTTCATGTATCATAGTATATATTTATGGTTGCTAACTAGGTGTGTCCATTTTCTTGATTCGAGGCATTTTGGAATAAAACAACAATATTTATGCTTCACTCTACCCTTGAATCACTTCAAACTATTTTTTCAAACATAAGTTATGCAAAATTTTAAAAAATACACACATTTTTCTTGCTTTTTAGGAACTCAATATTAAAATTGTTGTATCTATGTAATTTCAAATCTCCAAGGTCTAAAATTATGTCATGTGGTATCCCTTTGATTCTTCTTTCCAACGCCATAGTTCAGACCAAAATTAGATTCTTCAAGGTAATGCTATGCCCAATCTTCCATGATGGCTTGACTATGGACTATTTCAGTGGTGAGAAATTGTAATGAATGCCACGTGTCATTGTTTCAACCTTAGACCCTGAAAATCATACATGAAAAACCAAATTTTGTGCACTTTCAATCAATTTTTATGAAATTCAAATATGATGTGCATAGAGAAATTTATGACTATTTTCCCAAGGACACATGTTTGAGATTGAATTCTGGAGCATGCAAAAACCCTAACTTCTTTTGACCATGTCTCGGAAAATATAGTCAACCAAGATATGAAATATTTACATGAAGTTCATTAAGATTTTGGCTCCACGTGGTTGCAATTTCAGCTTCTAAATTTTCATATAAAAAAAGGTATAGTGAAAATTCCTAGATGGCTTGTTTGAAGCAGCGAAACCCTTTAATCAAAAGCTCTAAAACCAAATGTTATGCAACCAGCTCACAAAGTAGAAGAAAAGATAGATCAACGTCTTAAAAATTATCCTCTTCAAGGGTGAAACCTCCTTTGCATTACATAAATAAATAATTCTTGGATGATATATATATGATATTACCTCCTTGGTATATATAGGAGTCTAAGGGGTCACAATATAATTAGAGCCTACATAACAATAATAATGTCAGGGCACAATAATAACAATAGTGGGCTTCAATGGGAAAAAAATAAAAATATGGTGGATTAATGGAAACAAAAATAAAAATAGGGGGCCAATATAAAAAAGGGGGATACACTATTATGTTAGGGACCTAACAACCTTTTTTCATTATCTTCTTTTAGGGCCACAATCGATTGCCTTTGAGCACTTTTCGGTGGTTTTATTGGAGTGATGCCTTGTCTTTGAAAGCGTGGAAGGCCTTTTCCACGTGGCTAGTATTTAGCTATCTAACATATAACTATAACAGTAAATTGATAAAGTATATTATATCATGCCAGAGGGGCCATGTGAGGAGGGGAGTTTGGGAGAGAGGACAATCCAACTGCCATTACCCATAAGTTACTAACCGGGGCAAGGCGATAGCCCCTTCCCTTGAAAATTCACCAAGTCTTAATGAGAATACTTCTGTCCAGGAAAAAATTTGATGTCAACTCAAAAAAATCATAATGATTTTGTAACAACTAAGCAAAGATAGGCATGATGACCAAAATTTGATCATCTCTTTCATGAATGATCTCCAAAGAAATGAGTGGCATGTGCAAGATGAATTGGTGAATCTGTAGAGGGGATAGTGGCATCTTCAGGAGAGGCTGGAACACTTAGAAGGTAGGTTGGTTCATGTGGAGAAACATATTCATTATAATTTATGATCATCACCATCACCTGCATCATGACCAGAGAATCCTACTCTGATAACTTCTTTACATGGGTAATGACTCGTGGTTGTGTCTTGATTTGTTGGTATTCTAGTTTTTTGTTCCTTTTCACTACTCTGTAGCTAAGAATCTTTGGAAATGTGTAATAATTTTTGGTAATTACCTCTTGGCCAATACATCTGGTAAGATTGAGTTTGGTAGGATTTTGGCAAATGGTGTACAAAGATGTAAATTTTTTGCATAAATGAAATATTTTGATTCACAAAAATATATATATAATTAAATAAATTTAAAGAAAACTAATATAATACATGTTATTCAAATTATTATATCACATATTGTATTATTTTTCAAGAAATAATATAGAATGCATTTTTCATGTATGGAAGTATGGAAACCAGTAACTTTTAAAGTACTAAAAACAATTGTCACTATCTATATGTTAGCTAATTCTTATGCTACACCAAAGAAACTACTAATCACATCCAAATATTCAATCATAGTTACACTCTTCTCAAGAAATTATAAAATTACAAAAAGCACCAAAAATAAAGAAGTCTCAACATCTAATTCAAAAATTACTTAAAATCCATTATTATCTAAGTACTTGTCTAATCAAATACCAAATCTAATTTCAACTGAGAATACATGAAGATTTTCTTCCAATAGTAGGAATGGAGGATCCTATATTAGACCTTGTTAATTGGATAATGTGTTAGCTACAATGTTTTTCTCTTTGTATATGATGCAACAAAACTGCAATTTACACAATATACCTGGCGACTTGTGGTTTATGGGCCCACATAACTCTTCAAGCACGAAACAGCGGAATCACATTATTACATTATAAATAGATCGCAATAGCTCCCAAAATAATATCGCAGATATCAGCGTTTACGATATCGCATGTTGGAAAATATAACAAATAACTTTAAACATAACCAATAAATATGTCGATGTGAAGCATTGCGATGAAGATATCGCATTGCATCTTCACAACCCAAACCATATCGCAGTTCTAAGTTCCTAATACTAAGGGCGATATGCGTTGGATCGCTATGCCGACACGTGCTCCTCTTCATCTCATTGAAACTTATAAAAAATAACTTGCGATGGTGTAACAGGTCAATATAATGAACTCTGATTGCGATGTGCGCTACCCAATCTTCTGGAAAATGTGATGTGATCTCATCCGCAGAATCGTGTCATAATAACTCTTGTTATGCCATACTTAATATATAGTAAAGTTCATAGGAACTTCGTTCTTCGCACTCTTACTCAAACAACTTATCGACAAACAGAAAAGAATGTGTATATATACAGAGAAATCGAAATAAAATAACACACAGAAACTGCAATATCTAGAACATTTCTGGATACTTAAAAATAAATTGATTTCATTATTATCTCGAGCTCGAATACAGGCTAAGGCCACTACGGCCTGAATCACAATTTCCCCCTCGGGCTATGTTGCTCTCCCCCTCTATCACACAACACAGACTTCGGTCATATAAAGGAATTACAAAGCGGGTGGATCATCTAAGATCCATGATTTTCTCCCATAATTGCTAACTAACCCCTAAGATCTCTTTGTTTAGTTACATGGAAGATAATTAAAATAAATCAAATCTTCTAGAGACATGTTGATTCCATCATTTTAGCTCTGTTTCATGGAAATTAGCCCCCATTTACAAACGGTTGTCCACGTTTCCACCTTCCGCAACGTTGAATTTCAAATTTAATTAAGGGTAGTCCAATGCTCCTACATGACTCCCAAGGTAAAAAAAAATTATGACCTCCTGGTCATATGCCTTCTTGATCT
>JAXQQM020072309.1:0-90325 GCA_034641835.2 Pinus albicaulis
TTATTGTAGCATTTTTTTCTGCATCTTTCATCAAATTCTCTACAACTATGTTTTTATGCTATCCTCAATTAACATTTCAATTCCACGTATTTTCTTATTACGTGTTTTTAAAAGGTTTCCTTCATTCTCATGGCACACATAGAGTCGCATTCATGGGTCCTTCTGTGTTTTGAGGACCATCTCATTACTTGCAATGGTTTCTCTCTAAATCAACACATGGCAAGCGCAGTATGATCAACCAAAACATATTAGCACCTAAAAGGCCATCAATTTCGAGTTAATCCCCACCCTACGACATGGAAATTTTTTTGGTTTGAATAAATTTTGTGTTGAAAATGCAACAAGATGATGGAGCTTAGTGAAATGAAGTCGCCTTCACTAAGTGGGCCCGCAGGCTATTTTTGGCGCAAAGTCTATTTTTAGACTATGTCTATTTTTAGACATATGGAGCATGGTCCAGGGGTTGTAGTATGTTATTCTTGGATGATTGGTCGAGTTGGTAAAAATAGATGGACCTCTATTTTTAGACATATAGGTCGAAGTCTATTTTTAGACTGCCTGTCTAAAAATAGGTTAGTCAAATATTATTAGCCCTTAATAATATTTAGACTCTAAACTTCAGTTTATTCTCTTGGAGCACTTCAGTTGGAGCTACGGATGTGGCCCATGCATCTGACAGAAGGAATTACGCTATTCCTTGGGGTTTAGTGAGCTCATGCATGGTTGACTTCAGTTAGGACTTCAGTGGCAGAAGTTTGGTGGAGTTGATGAGACAGTTGGTGGAGTTGTGTTCGGTTTAACTTAGTTGAACTAGTTGTGATTAGTTTAACTAGCTAATCAACTAGTAATGAGTGGAGTGAATTAAATATTATTTAATTCACTAATTATTAACTCATTATTCAACTCAAGGACACATCATTTCACTACAGTGCATGGACAGTTTAGTGGAGACCAGTGAAAGAGGTAGATGAAAGGGTTGAGATAGCTATCAGTTGTGACATTAGTTGTGCATGAGATTTGCACCACACTTGGAGGAAATTTCCCATGAGGATTGCGTTGTCAAGCCAAGGAGATTCGAACCTTGGATCTCTCATTAGACCAGCCTTGATTGCGCAATAGAGGCAGGCAATTAGTGGATGAGTTTTGAACCTGTGACTTGTTCAAAACCGAGCTAGTTTGTGTGTAACTTCATGAGATAGTACTGAGTACTTGTGAGGAGTATTGTGCTATGTACTGTTACATGTTCTCTCCATATAATATACAAAATAGCTGAGGGGTTTTCAGCTATAAGCTTTCCCCATTACATATTGTGTTTATGTCCGCATGCGACTATTTCTATTTCCGCAAATTGATGATTGATTGTAGAAGAGATTATGTGTTGCATATGAATTCGAATTAGTATGTGATCAGGATAATCTCGATGGATAAATCTTCATTATTCAGCAAATTTATACATTTTTTCCATGAATAACATCATTTTGAGTAAAAAGGTAATGCAATTTGGCTTGGCATATGCTTGTTGCATTAGGGGGTTTAATGGGTTAGGGGTTAAGGGTTTAGAGTTTTAGGTTTTATGGGTTAAATGGGTTAGGGGTTTAGAGGTTTAGGGTGTTAGGGGATTTAGCAGTTAAGGATTTTATGGGTTAGGGGATAGAGGTTAATGGGGTTAAGTTTAGGGGTTAAATCGGTTAGGGTTTTAGGGGTTTAGGGGGTTAAATGGGTTAGGGGTCGGGAATTATAGTTTAAGGGGTGAGGGTTTTAGGGTTTAGGGGGTTAAATGGGTTAGGGGTTTAGGGGCTTAAATGGGTTAGAGGTTAAGGGTTTAAGGGTTAGGGGTTAAGGGTTTCGAGGTTTAGGGTTTATGGGTTAAATGGGTTAGGGGTTGGGAATTAGTGTTCAAGGGGTTAGGGGTTAAGATGATAGCTTCGTTAGTCTCTGTTTGTGCACAATATTTCTTTATTCTTTGTGTCTCAATGTAACAATTTTGTAGGTAATGTTTCTTGTTGCCATGTCTTCTATATTTATTAATTTCTAGTATTTGTTAGTCATTTCTTTACATTTATGGATGAAAATTTCTATTGCAATTAAACCAAATGTATGTTCAATCTCCAGTTTCAAACTCAGCCACAACTGTGTCACATAATTTAAGTCTGGAGAATGGACATCTGATGATGTCTCAATAACCACACTGCACCTCATGACTGCTACAGAAAAGCTTAAGTTCGAGTGTCCCATATTCATGGGAAAGTCGCGATTATACTCTTGCTCCACCTATTTGTGTGCTGGAAATACCCTTGTTTGTTGCAAAAACATCCTAATGTTGTTGACCTTGTCCCTTAACAGACCAAGGAAACAGATGAGACTGAGAGGAATGGAAAGCACTACAAAGTTGGAGAGAGTACAAAATACTAGGATTATTTAAAGGATAAGCTTGAAGAATGTAACAATGATGAAATAACTGAAAGTTGTCCCAAACAAATAGTTGATAATGTGAAACCTTCTTCTGTACCAGTCAAGAAAGACTACATTCATGTGAGAGCAAGAAGATGCCAAGCGACCGATAGGAATAGCTTGGCAGAGAGGGTATGGTTCACTCTTTTTAATGAAATTTTTTATCTACATTTTGTATATCAAATATTAACCGTTTCAATCTTGCCAACAAGGGGGAATTAACCCGATTGTAGGTCCCAACTAGACCTGCTCTTGTTTGGAATGGATAATCCGAACAAGTTTTAAGGATTGTTATAAGGGTTAGGGGAATAATGAGTTAGTGGTTAAGGTATTAGGGATTAGGGGCTTAGGGCTTACGGTTAGGGATTATGGGAATAATGACTTAGTGGTTAAGGGGTTAAGGATTCAAGGGTTAGGGGTTAGGGGATTTAGGCTCATTTAGGGGTTAGGGGAATAATGAGTTAGAGGTTAGTGGATTAGGGATTGGGGGTAGGGGAATAATGAGTTAGTGATTAAGGGGTTAGGGATTGAGTGGTTAGGAGTTAGGGGAATAATGAGTTATTGGTTAAGTGATTAGGGATTGGGGGCTTAGGGGTTAGGGGATTTAACATTTAAGGATTTTAGGGGTTAGGGGTGAGGGGTTAATGGGTTATGGGTTGAGAGTTACTGGCTTCATGTTGGAAATTCGTGTGAAAAATAATTGTGCATTGGATTTCAGAGGTGGTGAGAGGATAAGGCAAGGGAAGATGAGGGAGCCCAACATTATTAGGCTCCTAAATATGGTTTGGAGCTGGTCTTGATGGCGGCCTCTGAAGAGGAAGTGTAAATGTCGTAGGAAGGTTTAGGGGGGAGTGGCTTGTGTGTGCTTGGAGTGGGAATTTCTTGGTGCAGTGTGTTCAATCGATCCCTGCTGCTCAGTTTCTTAGCCATTGACTACATTTGGGTTGAGGATAGGAAGTTGAAGGGAAGTGATATCACTCGTTTCCATTTTTCTTTTCTTTCAGTGAGCTTTTTTTTCGTGATAAGAGAGGAAGCTAGAATTTGCAGTCCAAGAAACCTCAAGGGTGGTGATAGAAACTAGTTTCTTTTCCAAATTTCGTGCCCTCCAGCGTGGGTGTGACGGTGTTTGGTGGATTGATGTGCGGTCTCTATGTGGAGAATTGGAGGTTGGTCACTGCCCTAGAGGAAGTTACGCTCAAGCGTCGGCTACTTTTTCATCGTTTGTTGTTCAAGTTCCTGCGTTGGTTTGGTGGGTGATGGTATTTGGTTTTGTTGGTGCTGGAAGTATTTATTTGGTAATGGGAGGTGTCTCTGTGCTTCCTTGTGGTGGTGGGAGACGAAATTTGGCTCCTTCTCTGGTGGTGTTTGTTTTCTATAGTTGGGGGTCTGGTCTCTCAACTCTGCACATAGCAGGGTTCCTCAACCTTGGCGAATTATGAAGCCTTTGGTGTGGTGCGGGTGTTGCAGACTTAGGAATAATCATGGTGACTCCAAGCCAGGGTGGAAAGACTGTGGGGCGTGCGCGATTCACTAGCGTGGGTGTGCATGGGGGTGGTGGAGGAGGTAAGTGGGGGGATAACAAAGGTGGGGGTTTGAGGGTTCAAAAGCAGAGTCGTCAGGGCAGAGGAGGTCGTGGTGGCAAGGGGAATTGTGGGTTTGATTAATTTGAGGTAAATGAGGGGCAGGTTATCCAACATTGTTGCCTAGAGAACGGTCATGCACTTATCAATAACTTGATGGAAAGAGTGGACACAACTGAGAGATTATGTAATGAGGAGTATGCAGAGCAGATGGCAACATTGGATTGAATGCACTATTTACAGTTCCAAGTCTGACAGAGACTGGTAGTTGTTTAGTGAGGCCAAAATCAACTCGCTGAGAAATTAGAATAGCTGGAGACTTGGTTGGTTTACTTTGAAGGGCACGGTCAGTGTGACTTATGTCCTCCATCGCATCTAGGAACAACCACGGAAAACCCTGCATCCATCACGTTGGACGAATAGTATGTTATTTGGTGTTCTTTATGTTTTATATGTGTTTTGGTGCCTCTCGCCCAACCATTTATGGACAATGTCCCTATTCCCTCTTTTGCATTTTTTTGCATCTGGTGCAGATTTTTGTCAACAAACCAAGTCGAGGTGAGATCACCTGTTTTGTAACTGGCTATATGTACTCCTTTTTTCCTATATGAATATAACATTGACTTACAAAAAAACAAAGCTTCATACATCATTAAAAATTTAATTAATTTTCATACTTAAATTAACAAATGTTCATACCTATTTACTAAATAGGTCTATAAATATATATTGTAGGTTTATCTATTTAGTATTTATCAAATGTAAATATGATGATTTAGTACTATATTTAAATGAACTCACATGTTTGACATAAGAAATGTTATATTTATCTAGTTATTAAGTGTAAATATGAAGATTTAACCTTAGATTTAAAACAACTCAGACTTTTAACATAAATCAATGAAGTTTAAAAATTAAACTTTATGGCCAAATATTAAATATAAATATAAATATTAATTTGGCTATCTAATTAGTATTACCTTTACTAAAATTATAATGAAGGCATAGTTAGCGTAAAGTTGATAGATGATACATGCAATTATGTTAATTGTAGATGAATCCATCTGCATTGTTAAACTTTAGAGACCAAAAGGTATTCATAATTTTAACACTGTAAATTCAGAGACCCCTTTGTCTCTAAATTTGAACACTGCAAATGGATTCAGAGACACCTATAGTGAAATGTAACACTTCGGTACCAAAATTGAAATTTTCCATATATGGAGTGACACAATTAAAAATTACTGACATAAATGACTAATTCATATACTTGTTGTACTTGTTATTTGGCCATATTTTTATTCTTGGACTATAATAGTCATTTACATTAATCATTATTAATTTTGTCACTTATTATCTATTCATATATTTTAATCCTAGACTAAATTAGTCATTTAAGTTAGTCACTTTTACTTTAGTCACTTATTATCTAGTCATATATTTTATCCCTAGACTAAATTAGTCGCTTTTAGTTTAGTCACTTATTGTCTAGTCGTATATTTTATTCCAAGACTAAATTAGTCATTTAAGTTAGTCATTTTTAGTTCGGTCACTTAAAATTTCTCAAATTTAGTAGTAATTCACTTGAAATAATTGCGGTGACTAACATTTTTAGTCTCCTAGTCATTAATTTCATCATTTTTTACTAGTGAATAGACGACATTCACTAGAGAGATCATTATCCTTTATCAAGTATGAACACAGTCCTGACTTTCAAGAGGAGGTAATCATGGTTCCATTGTCATTTTAGAGGAAAGATACTCCTACACCTCATCAAGATAAAATATTCAAATTGAACCACCATATTTGCTATATATTTTCAATAATAGCCTCCTGGGTCAAATAAACAGTCTAAAAACTTACATTCAACTGGGTTATGATACAGAATTGTTCGGCAGTCATTGATGCACCACTATATGCTTGATCTGAAGCTATGAATTTATGTTGTATACCACTGTTGACACCTTTGACATGTTTTGATAATTCTGATAGAACAATAGCCATATATATATCAGATGTGAAAGTTTCTAATATGTTGGAGGAAGTGTACCATGGCATATTAGAACTCACACCAGATTTGTATGGCTACTATTCTATCAGAATTATCAAAACATTTCAAAGGTGTCAACAATGGTATACAATATAAATTCATAGCTTCAGACTTACTAGGGATGTCATCCAAGAGTGTAATCAAACCCCTATCCTGGATCCTAGTCATACTAGACACAGACAAACCCTTTTCACCAGAACTACACCAATCTCTTGGGTAATCAAGAAATTCACTGCATTAGCCATGTTGGCAGGCTAGGATGTTCCCTGCCCTAGTACCCAGCAAAATTTCTGTCGGAAGGGCACCAAAAGATGATAAACCCCACAATTATATGAATGAACTTGCTAGTTTGGACTCCAAATAGGTGATAAATGCGAGCATAGCCAACAAGGAAACTCGTGGGAGTCTGGCATGACTCATCCCACAAGAAATAGAACTCTCCCACAACACCTGTGTTATACAGAGGACAATATATGGCCTCGAAAACAAATAGCTTTGACCTCCTGTGAATAAATCTCATGTACAACCAGTAAAGATAGCTCACGGTCCTCTAAGCATACCCAATTTTTTGAATGTTCAACACTGAAGATTACAACATCTTCTTTTTGTGACAGAGGCCATATCAATTCTTCCAATCTCAATGCAGCGTAGGAATAAGAGTCTCACAAACTGATATATTGTCCCACAAAGGGAAATTTCAAACTCTGGCTTGAATTAGCTAGGAAAATCCCTAACTTGGCCCTCTCTTGTTGTGTATTCACTCCACCATGGTACAGGGAAATTTCAACCTCTTTATGTTGTGCACAATTTGACCTTGAAACCCCTGTTGGAATACACAATGTTTCGGCCCTTTTAGACTACTCTTGGAACATTAAATAATTTGTCCTTATGTTTTCTACTGAGACAAATAATATGTGGCCCTTCTCTCTGCGTATAAATTTCTCACTCGCTTATGCATAAAATTATGGAGCCTGATACAAATTGGGGAAAAACACTGCGTCAAGCAGTTTATCAGATTCAGCTTCTAATCTTGGAGGAGAAATGGATCGGCTTTGCTATATACTCCTTCCACTGGCTTCGAAATGGTAGATTCGGCCTTCATTAATAGCAACGAGATCATCCTCATAATACTCTTCCATGTAGATCTATATTTGAATTGCAGATACAAACACAGGGTAACTAGACCTGTGTCATAAAATCATAGAGTGTATCATCTTCATCCTCCGTACAATTGGTACTTCTAGAAAAATATTCAGTAGTGATGTTCTGTGAATTGAGGTGATTCAACAAACTTTCTAAGATTGTTGAATTCAATCATCATTAAATAGGACATTATTCCTTCTTTTTCATTCTGAACATGTTGTTTATTGTTGCCATGCCGAAACCAGTGCAACTTAGTAGACATATAAACAACGTTGTATAAGACAGTTGATTAATGTTGAGAGCTAAGCAAGATTCCTAATCACATTGCATACAAACCTCAGAGAATCTATCATTCGAAGCTCTTTCTTGGGCTTGGCTTCTCCTAGCTCTAAAACCGTGTTAAATTAGTTAACATGTTATTTTCTTGAGATAGTTACTTCATAAGCCCATAATTAATTACATTAGATCATCAGGAAAACATATTAATCATCACATGACAGTAAATGTTGAAAGAACATTGAATGAATGAACAGAAGACAAGCTAAGACAAGGGGACACAATGATATGGCACAAGCTAGGGAAAATCCCCAAGAAGGGGAAAACCCTTGATCAATCCATCTTATTATCCAATATCAAGTGTTCAGTAGAGAGAGTACATTGATGGGAACAAAATAACTTGTCAATAACAACATTGCACCTAAACTGAGTCAATCTTCAAGTTAGGGCACCTGAACATAACTAATGGATCTGACTTAGGGAAAACGTTTCAACAACGTTCCTCATAGACTTTCTTGCGCTGGCTCTATTAGCATATCCATGGCCTTATAGGATGGACGATGACATGCAGCATTAGCCCACTAATGAAACCAACTGTGTATAGCAGATCTGTCCAATAAGCTCCAGCTGTCTAAGAAACAACTAGTTACCAGAATATAGGTCTCTAGACCTGTGGATTTGACTATAGGGGAGACTCCTTACTGCAGTATTCTAGCTGCAAGATAAACCCATCATTAACAAGCCCTAACCACAACGTAGATCTGATTATGAACTCAGACCAGAATTCAGGTTACAGTTCCACCCATGCTACCATAGAAGAACCCAGACAATGCTTCCATCCATGCTGCCTCAGAAGAACCCAAACCATGCTTCTATCCACGCTGCCTCAGAAGAGCCCATATCATGCTTCCATCCATGCTGCCCAAAACGTAGAGACATTCTTGAAGATCGATGTATAAAATGAGGTGAGGAGAGTTTTGTTGTGGACAAATTAAAGGAGTTGATCAAGTACAAAGGATTTCAGGTACAAAGCATTTCAGGACCTCTAGTTTTATGAAAATTCAATATATTTATCCTCTCAAATTATTTGTAAATATTTTGGCAAGTTGCCTAGGAAGAATTAGCATTTCAAGGTCCTTTAGTTTAATGCAAATCAAAATCTTTTTCACAAAATTTTATTTTTTTTGGCAGGTTGCTCCAACAGAATTAGAGGAATTTCTCCTCCCAAACCCAGAGATTACTGATGTAGCTGTTATTTCGTGAGTAGCATTTACCACACTTCTTGAGCCAAAATTCAATATTTGGGTTCATAGCACAGACCCTGCAAGATTTAGTGCATATCCTCTTTCGTTTGCACGTTGGATTTTGCGTACCTTCTAATTAATTTAAGCATGCAATTCTGTCTTAGATTTTTTCATACCTTCTAATTAATTTAAGCATGCATTCTGTGTTTTAGATATCCTGATGAGGAAGCAGGTAAAGTACCAATGTCATTTGTTGTGAGGATGCCTGGTAGCAATCTGTGTGAGGAGGATGTAATTTTTTTTGTTGCAAAATAGGTAAATGTAACACTTCCCTATTTTTTTGCTAATTGTACATTTAGTTTTGGTTTATGTTCCCTTGATGATTCACTTTGCAGGGAAGCTTTTATGTAAGAAAATTTTATATTGGAACTTGTAAGTATTTTGTAAAGTTATGTGAGCGATGAAAGTTTTATATTCAAATTTTTGTGCCAACTAATTGACTCATGTTGAGCCCAATTACAGAGTCCTAGGGTATTTAAAAATAAACCTAAAGCTTTGTTTTATCTTGTTCACTCAGGAGAGAAATTTGTTGTTGTACTTGAGTGCAGGTTCTACCATACAAGAAAATACGTCGAGTGGCATTTGTCACTTCAACTCCGAATTACAGAGTCCTAGGGTATTTAAAAATAAACCTAAAGCTTTGGTTTATCTTGTTCACTCAGGAGAGAAATTTGTTGTTGTACTTGAGTGCAGGTTTCACCATACAAGAAAATACGTCAAGTGGCATTTGTCACTTCAATTCCGAAGTCCCCATCTGGAAAAATCTTAAGAAAATATTTGATTTGTCAGGTTTTGTCGACCTCCAAATTGCGAGTCGTGACAATGAATATTGTGAATCAATTAGCTGCCATTTTTAAAGTATAAATTTATTTAAATATGAAAGGATGGATTGATTTGGTTGATATTGTACAATATAATTCTGCAATCCAATGGCCGTGCATTTTCAGACATAGTTTCTATATAACAAAACTAGATAATTATCATTTTCCACTGCTTTAAGGATATTTGTGCTTTTTTTCTCTATTATTTTCAAAACAAATAAACATTCCTATTTGCATATGTTTGCATCACATGCATGAAAATTGACAGCACTAGCACACATATTCTTGACCTGCATTACTAGGGTACACACCATATATTGGAATTGCATGGAAATTGACAAGCATTGACACACAACATTGACAACAGGATAAAATAGCCATAAACAATAGATCCCATAAATTCTGGGGAATTGAAACTGAAAATCTTTAAACAGCTATGCAAAAACCTTGGAATTAAGGCAATTTTTTTTTTTTGTACTAAAATCAAACTCTTCCTAGGATCACTGACACGTAGCTTCTAAATGATCAAATACAAATTCTTAGTCTCTCTTTAAACCTTGGCAATATATAACCTTTCTAAATAAATGAGGTTTTTTTTTTGCACCATTTCATATTTTATGGTGCTTTGCACCATATACAATTTTATTATAATAATAATAATAATTTTTTTTTGCACCATTTTTTATTTTATGGTGCTTTGCACCATATACAATTTATTATTATAATAATAATTTTGATATTTTTATGATAAATTTTTAATTTTTGTAAAATTGATTTTAGTGCTTTGCATCACAATATCTTGATCCACGTCAAATTGGTTTTTGGTGGTTTGCACCATACACCATAGAATCCCACATATGCATTTAACACCAAATTTAGCATTTTTTACTAACTCCACTTTTGCACCAGAAAACATAGCACCACTTGCGTATCTCCACATTATCACCACTTTTGCACCACTATTTGAAAAGTGAATATTTCTCAAATCCTTTACAAATAGTGGTGCTAATATGTGGCTAAATAACCCTTCTTCTTGTAGTTTCATGAGAGTTTGATAGATGACGCACTTGATGACATCAGCAAGAGGATTGGCACGATGTGGGGTTATTATTAAGACTATGGGTGGACCTTAGACACCCAAAATTTCAATAGAAAATGTAAAATATTATTTTTCTTATTTTCTCGGCCGGTGTTTTCTTATTTTTATTATTCTTGTGGCTCATAGATGGACTCTCCAAATCATTTTGATAAGACGGGGCGGGCCTCTTCACTTTTGCAGAAGGCCTTTTATGCTAGAGCAAGCTGGAATTGAGTTTTTAAATGTAATAAGGCCTTTTATTCTAGAGCACGCCTGGAATTTCAATGAAAATATGAGTTGTTTTTTTTATAAATGTAATAAGGCCTTTTATGCTGGAGCACGCCTGGAATTTCAATGATTTTTTGAGTTTTATTTATTTATTTAAGTGAATATATATATAATTTGTTATTCTTATTTTATATCTAAATTATATGGGTTTGAAAATGTTTTAAAAATTTGTATCTAAAAACAAAAGGAGACAACTTAAGTTTGAAATGGCATTCGTTGAAACATAGAAATGATTTATCTATGTTTGAACTTGTTATTTTATTAATTTTTAATGATAAAGTATTTCTCATGTAATAATGGACAAAGAGAGAGTATTATCATAATATATTTAGAACGAAAATCTGAAATTTCTTACAAATTATTCTTTTTTAATTTTAAGGATATTTTTTGAGCTAATTTAAAGTTTCTCTTGGTTTTTAATAACTTTTTTTAATAGAATTTCTAGTAGTACAAAATGTTGGTAAAGTTGGTAATAATGTCAAATGATCATATTCATGTTGCATGTTGATGATGTTGTTTCATGTTGTAAGGTTGATTATATTGATTGCTTGATGTGCAAAGACTCATTAAATGAAGTGCAAATGTTGATTAAGTGATTTGATGTACAAAGGCTTTGAAGTTTGTACATTGATGATTACTTCGATGATTGTTTCAAACAAAATGAAGATATAGCACACAAGAACCAAAGAAAAAAAAATCAAAGAACCATAGAACTAGAGAACATGTTATGTATCAACAAAATCAACTATACAAAATCATTTATACTTTTGGTTTGTTTATAAAAATAATGCTCTTGTCCCTCTTCGGACCATCATCATAATGTATGTCAGTGTAGTATGTAAACTATGTTACGCTAGATAGAAATGCACCCTATCTTCAACCAACCTACATTACATCGAGTTTTTATATTTGAGCCTTGCCTTATGCAATAATTAATCCTTGTCCATGATTCTTCAAATGTCCAAAAAATACAAAGAAAACTTTTCATAATTTGAGATAGCGGAAAATGAATAGGTGAGATGTAAATAGTCCTGGAATACCAAGAGAGAATGCAAACAATCAAAGATCCATGTTTATAAAAGATGCATTACTGAATGAGAATTAAGTTATTGTGAATTGAACATTTGTATCAGAGAGCTATTGAACAAGTGTGGTAAGGATAAAAGAAGAAGAGAAGGAGTAGCAGAAATAGAGTAGACTTGAAGAAGAGAAGAAGAGAGGATAAACAATAATAAATAGGACAAAAGCTAATTTCAAAACAGAGAGAAAGACCAGGTAACCAAAGAAATTGATTTTCAATTTGTTCAGGGGATTGTAGTGTCTTTTCAAGTTGTAGCTTGATAAAGAACAAGTTGGAGCCTCTTGAGGTAGGAGCCTCATGTCAGTTGTAGCCCGCGAAAAAACTGTGGGAGTTGGAGGTTCCTAGAAAGTCGAAGCTTGCATAATAATTGAGGTAGTAGCATCCAATAGGTTGGAGCTTATAGAAAATTTGATGTAATAAGGGCGTAGAAACTAGATAAAATCTGAATATGCACACTATATTCTATTAATCAAAAGGATTACATATATATACATGAAGTATAGTTTCAAGATAGATAAACTATCTAGGACGCACAATAAGGTGGTTGAGAAAATATCTCAACCACAAACCAAACTAGGAATATATAGATTTAGCTAACTCCTATGATATAAGAACAAACTCCTTACATAGAGATTCACAACCGAAGACAAGTAGGAACTACATATTCCAACACACCCCCTTAATAACTACCTATCTCGATATCAATTCACAAAATCTAATTGTGGTCGAACATAACAAATTATTATGCTTTGATTTATTAATATAAAAACTGATAACACACATAGAAAAGTATTATTTTCTATTTTATTAAATGAGAGATATATATATATATATATATATATATATATATATATATATATATATATATATATATATATATATATATATATATATATATATAATTTTGAGAGATTAAAGCATAATGTGACCTAAAAATAGTTTGTTGAACATTGTAAATAGAACTTAGGAGGGTAAAACTAGTGGTAACATTCTTATCACTAACAACTACATAAAACCATTCATTATTCCCATCGATACCGGTATAGGGAAATCTATGCCTATTCGTATGCATAATATCATTGTTGCTTTCAAACTTCAAGTGAAGCACATAGCTGGTTCAATATCAATAATTCCTTTCCTTTACTTTTCTTGTATGAGCAAAAGGCAAGTGCCTTTTCACTAGTGGCCACATTAAATCTCAATTGAAGAATTCTATGAATCAACATGACCCCATTTTCCAACAATTTGATATATATGATTTTATGCATGATGCTAATGAAAAAGATATTTCTATGGGAATGGATAAACGTTACTTACGTTTATATCTGAAGTGTGGAAACTTCTCAGAAGAGGAAGATGATCTCATCATAAAGCTTCACTCAATTCTCAACAAGAAGTGTGTAATTTCATGGCCTCTATTACTCCAATCAATTCTCTTACTTATCAACACTAATATTTATATTAAACCCCAATTTTCCATGAAGTGAGAGGTTTCGTGATGTGCCAATCCTAGTCCTAAGTAGAAATTTTGATTGTAGATCAAACTCATATTAATAAATCTATGAAAATTTAAATGTGTAGATGCTCTATTATTGTGAAGTTGTTTTGGTATGCAGGGAAAGAAGATTGTAGCATAGATTGTTCAGTGTTATGCAACTTTTCTCAGTCACAGACATGGACTATCTTTTCCACATAGCTCTTGGAGATGATGTGTTGGTGGTTTTCAAATAGAGGGGTACTTCGTTGCTGCAAAAGACATGAAAAAAAAAACTAAGAACAATAAATAGGATTTGTAGTAGCAACCCCTATGTACATTTGCAGTAGCAACCTCCATTAAAATGGTTATAATACTGGAAGGCTGTAGGCTTTGGATCTTAGTATCGGAGTTTTTATTTAATATCTTTTTAAACTTCATGGGTGGTATTTTTTCAATTTTACCACCCATGAACTCCGGACTTGGGTCCCCCGACTCTACAATTTGGGCCCAGAGATTTGTCTGTGTAGTAAACCCTAGAAGAGCGTCGAGGTTCAATTGTGTAAAAGGTGGTGGAACATAGGCCGATGTTTCTGTTGTTGTTGCACTCAGGGGTCTGTTTGAGATTTTTGGCGATAGTGGTCTGCTCTCAACTTGTAGTTTTTTCTTGCGTGGGTTTTGGGAGTCTCTTAGGGTAAGATTCTTGACTTTCTCAGCTCTAGTTTTCTCAGCCACTTTGGTGGTGGATGGTGCTCGATTTTTTCAAATTTTCCGGTGCGGTAATTCTCTATCTGTCCATGACAGCGGTAGGTGTACTCGTTTGGCATTGGGATTAACATTCCTCGACCCCTCTATTTTTTCATTTATTCATCGGGTTTTCGTTCAGTACAACACATCCCTGATTTTGCGGGTTCTATAGGAGGTGATCCTCCACATTTTATTACTGACGATTGTTTTACCTACCTCCGTCGCCTTGGAAGTACTTTGTATTGGGATTACAAATCTGGCATTTACTTCTACAACTACCTCTAGATCTTTCTATGTAATCTCTTCTCTGTTGTCGGTTTTCCGTATCCTCCTCACATGTCAGACCTAAAGTCCCTCCTTGCGGATCTCGAGGGGGAGGACGTTGAGGTGGCACTCTTACATGATCTCGACATGGCGGAGGGTGGTAATACCACCTGGGACTGTTTGTTTTCACTTTCACACTTGCACTTTAGCATTGTTGATGCTACTGTCTCTACAGATGTGTCGTTTCAGTCTGTCGAGGGTTCTGGAGGGTCTTCTCCGTTACTTCAGAGCTACATAGCTAAGGGCTCTAAATCAATCTTCGTGGTAAAAACCTTCAAGCCTAGACAAGATTGTTGTTTGCTCAGCTTCAGACATGATTTCATGTGGGAGTGAGCAGAGATTTTACAGGAGCGTTCACTAGTCGAGCATTGGCATTTTGAGAAGTTTATCAAGGTTAAATTTTACCCGTGGCTGATGGAGGCATGGTAGAAACTTTTGGGTTATCTGTCACTGGTGAGCAAGCTGGAGGGAGGCTGGCTCAGGTTTCATTTCATTAAAACTGATGATTTGGCCAAAAAATTTCGAAGGGTATGGGTTAATGGCTGGTGCTACTTGGCCTTACATCGTTGGCATGTCAATTTTCACCTAGTTCGCAAGGCCCCTAGAAACCATCTTGTCTGGGCGAAATTGCCTGGAATCCCGATGGAATTCTGGACCCTTCTGGCTCTGAAGGTCATCGGGGACAGTATTAGTACCTACAGGTTTGTCAACCCAAAGTGCACTAAAGAATTTGATAAACGAGTCGCGTGGATTTTGGTGGAAGTGTCTTTCTCGAATGATTTACCAGCAGAGGTGGATTTGGAGTAGGAGGGCTTCGTTCATTGTCGGGTTCTTGATTATTGGAAAACTTTGTTTCATTGCCACTTATGCCATGGGACTAGACATCTAATGCGCCATTGTGCCCATTACATGGACTCTTTCAAGCGGGGAGAAGGTCTAAAGAATTCTGGTGATGCGGCGCACTCTCCTCCCTCTCACCAATTGGATCTATTGTCGGGGTTCCCCTCAATTTCGAGTCAGTTTATTACAACCCCTATTTCATCCTGTAATAATCAATTATCTGCTTCTAGAATTATTCTGGATTCTAGGGTTTTGAATGATGTTGATGGTCTTTCCTCTACTCTAATTGAATTTATTGGAATCCCTCCTCCTGGGAAATTATTTGTGTCCTCTGTTCTTTCTCCTATCCTCATTCCTGGACAGGCACTTTCCACCACCCCCCAACTCCTCCACTTATCATATCGTTGACGGTGTTGCCCTCTTCTCCTTCTAGGCCCCTCCCTTCAGATCTGTCACTGGATGCACACCTTTCTCCCCAAAACTCGATTGGGAGTGATATGGATTTCATTATCCAGAACTTGGACACCTGTATGGTCCCCCTTCCTATTGATATTGGCTGCCCTTGTTCTCCAGTTCTTGTCCCAAGTCCTCCCTCTCGCTCTAACGTAACTATACGTGAAGTGAAGGGCCGACCCCGGGGAAAACTCAAGTCTGTTCGGGTGGATTCCATTAAGGATTTATCGCTTGTTAATGTTCATGATGTTTCTGTTACTCTTGCACTTTACCGGGTCCCTACAGCTCTGACACCCTCCATCGCTTATCCGCCATGACACTTTTCTCTCTCAACATAAGGGGGGTAGGGCGCTGGGATAAGCTGACTTCTGTGCGGGATTTTTTTTTCTTCGTTGAATCCTTCTATCATTTTTTTGCAAGAAACCATGACAAATGCTGATAGAACTAGATATTTTTTTTGGGCTTTGTATCCCTATTGGCATTTGGTGGCCATGGATGTAGAAGGTCGCTCGGAAGGGTTGGTTGTCATCTGGGATCCCAGTTGTGCTACTTTGCAAGCTTATAGCTTCTTCGTGGGAATTCTATTGACTGGTCATTTCAGAGGTCTCCAACGCCAGATTAACCTTATTAATGTTTACGATCCTTACAAGGACATACATAATTTTTTGGAGAAATATGGAGGTCTGTTGTCTCCTTTCACTTGATTACACCATATTTGCTGGGGACTTTAATTGCACATTATGGGTTGGGGAGACTTAGGCCTTCGGGGCTGAAGGGATCTATTGGAAGATTTCTTTTTAATACTTTTTAAGTCATCAAACCTGATTGACTTATCTATGTAAAGGGAGGGTCTGACATGGTTTAATGGGAGATAGGGTGAGGAATTTATTGGGAAAAGGATATATATAATTATGGTACAAGCATCACTTCTGCCTCTAATGGGGGGATTAAATAACCGCCCGATTTCTATTGAATGGAATTTTGATAATCCGAAGAAAGGGTACCCATTCAAATTTAACTGTGTGTGGTTAAACAATGAGAGCTTTAATCGGCTGGTCTATAATCATTTCACGGAATTCCAAAGGGTGAAAGGTCTTTTGGTGATGGAAATAATGTCAAACAATTCATGAAGCCTGAAATATCAGGTTAAGAAGTGGGAGCAGTCAGAGAAAGCTAAACTGCTTTGGGATCTTAAGTTCATTATGGGGGAGATCACCATAATTCTCAAGGAGATAGAATATGGGGTTTCAAACCCACAATGATGGACCCTTCTTAAACAACTGGAAGCAGAAAGAAGGAAGATACTACTCATCCATGAGCAGTTGTGGTGCCTAAAGAGCTGGGAAACGTGGCTACAAGAAGGTGACAACAAAACCAAGTTCTTCCATCAATATGCCAACTGAGGGAAAAAATCAAATGCGATATGGAAAGTGGAGGTAAATGGTGAGATTGCTAATTCCATTGCTGGAATACAAGAGGAAGTAGTTAAATTTTTTGAAAATATATATAAGGGCAGGGAGGAAGTGGTGCTAGCTGAACAATTGAAGGCACTAGAACCTTTTCTAAGAATGTTTGGAGATGCAGAGAATGACTCTTTGATGAAGCTGACTACAAGTGAAGAATTTGTACGCGTTCTAAAGTCATTCCTCACTGATAAGAGTTTGAGTCCGGATGAATGGACCCCAGATTTATTTATCCACTTCTCTGATATTTTTCTAAAGGATATAATAGAAATGATAGAGGAGTTTAAAGCAACTGGTAAGTTCAAAGGTGGGAATAATTCTACGTTTTTAGCTCTGATCCCCAAGAAGAAGGATCCTCGCTGCTTTGAGGACTTCAGACCGATTTATTTATGTAACATACTCTATAATATTGTCTCTAAGCTATTGGAAGAAAGGTTAAAAGGGATCCTCACCAGATTTTTCACTCCCGAATAGTCGGGCTTCTTACCGGGTAGAAGCATACATGATGCAGTGGCAGTAACTCAAGAGACAATGCACTTTATTCAATCGAAGAAACTTAAAGCAGGGATTATGAAGGTTGATCTGAGAAAAGCCTACGATAGAGTTGATTGAAGTTTTTTGAATTTTATTCTCCATAAGATCGGGTTAATCTGTGACTCGGTTGACTGGATCATGGGTTTCATAACTTCCTCTTCCATGTCTGTTATCATTAATGGGACTACGTTGAACTTTTTTAGACCTGGCAGAGGGCTAAGGCAGGGATGTGCACTCTCCCCTTTGTTTTTTATCCTTGTGATGGATGCTTTCAGTCTAAATATTAAGAGCATTGTGTCTTCTGGAGACTTTAAAGGTATCAAAATTTATTGCAAGGGGGACATATCACATAATTTTTTTGTTGATGACGCCCTTATCTTTGGAATGATGATTATTAGGAGCTAGAGGACCCTTGGAATGATCTTTAAGAACATCTGCAATGCGTCAGGAATGGAGGCGAACATCGGGAAATCTTGTTTCTATCACAAGGATGGATCTACGGGGTTTGTAGTGTATATTAAAAATATGTTTCATTTCCGAGTGTCTAATTTAGAGGAAGGGATCACTTACCTTGGATTTCAGTTGCGGGCTACACGATATCTAGCTAGAGATTGGCTGTGGATTTTGGATATATTCCAGCGTATAATTAACACATGGTCCAACAAGTGGTTATCTAAGGGAGGTCGCCTGGTCCTCACTCAGGCTGTATTACAGCAGTTCACTATATATTGGGCACATTTATTCAGTATCCCTCAACAAATCATCAACAAAATACGTGGATTCATGGCGAAATTCATTTGGAATGGAGATTTAGGGAAAGGATCCTATCATTTGGCTAAGTGGGATAAGATAGCGAAGCCTAAGGCTTTGGGGGGCTCGGGTGTTATTGACCTGGATAATTTTGGAAAGGCTCTAATGATGAAGTCCCTTTGGCGGAGTCTCAATTATCCTAGCCTTTGGAAGGACATTATGGATTATAAGTACTACAAACGCAATTCGATGGAAGATTTATTTAAGAGAGATAATCTACAACAACAGTATGGATCTTCGATATGGACAGGCTTCAGGAAAATATGGCCACAGCTAAAAGAAAAAATCCAGTGCCAACTTGGAGATGAAGGTCATATCCAAATTGGCCAATATGGTCTAGGAGGATTATCCCACAGAACCTATATCAGCAGGGAACTGTTATCCTTCCTTCACAGAAAAGGTATATTTTTTTATAGTCAAATTGTGGAATGGCAAGGGGAAATTTCGTATTGGCATTCGACAAGAAAACTCAGAATACCAGAAGCACTGGTAGGTGAATGGAATAGTTTCTATGACATTTTAAGAAGCCTGGGTTTGTATAGAAATAGACAGGGGGACCGCATAAAATGGGGGTGGGGGAAAAACCACCAAAGGCCAAATTGCCATAAGGGACTTATATATATAAATCTATGATGAAATAAAAGGTGGAGGAAGAGACCCCAGGTTGGATTCAGAAAATGTGGAAGTCAAAGGTATAGAAAAAACAAATCATATTCTACTGGATGGTATGGCAGGACAAAAAACTTATGTGGAAGAATTTACAAAGGAGAGGGGTTAATGGTCATGGCATCTACAGACTTTGTTGGTGGGCAATAGAAGACAACATACATCTATTCTATGATTTTCCTTTTACCAAGAGGGTCCTCCAAAATATTTGTAGTAAATTTAATTTTGAGTTTCTTTCATATGATAATTTCGAGAGTTGCTTCTTATGGTGGGTTGGGAAAGGAAAATATTTTAACAATCTTCCCATTATATATCACTGGAATTTATGGTGTTGTAGAAACAGATGGATTTTTGAAGATCGGTCCAGTTTTCCAGAAAGAGTTAGCAATCAAGTGCTTCTTGCTTGGGATAATATTCAAGTTATGGATAAACCTCTTCCATATTTTTTAGTTAGAAACAGACCACATGAAATCAAATTCCTAGATGGGGTTTTTGATGGGGCTGCATAAAACCATAGGTGTGGTTGTGGTGCATGGCTGATGATCACTCCTAATTGCCACTACAAGATTCACTGGTATGGAGGTATAGGAACTAACATGAGGGAAAAAGCCTTGGAACTTTGGGGATCGATGTGGTTTTCTCACCACCTCTGCATCGAGAGTTTGTCTATTTATGGGGACTCACAAGTTCTGATCAACCATCTGAATAAGGTTACGGCTCTAAATCCATAACTCCTACCAACTTGGATGGGTCGCATAGAGATCATGCGCAAGAAGTTCACCTCCATTACTTTTGCCCACATATACAGAGAAAAGAATACACAGGCCGACTGGTTGTCAAAAAAGGCTTAACAAGAAGATATGGAGAAATGAATTATGAGTTGTTTGAAGCAACAAGAAAAGGAGCAAAGGGTATGGTTATTTTTTTCTAACTCTTCTGTCTTCTGCGGGTTACAGATGAAGTCCTAGGAAAGTTAAAGGATGACTTTTTGGAACCATGTTTGTTTTTGGGCCACCTTTTGGTCAACTGTTTTCTGCTTGAAGATCTTTTTGTAAGGTAGTCATTCTTTGAGGAAGATCCTCAAGCTCTGGTTTAGAAGTTTCACAGTCATGTTCGGATCGCATGGTCACTTTTTGGAATTTTGTTGTACTGTTTATAATGGAAAATGAACTTTCTAGAGAATTTATTTTTGATAATCATAACTCTGTAAAGGATAAAAAAGGATAAGCTAGAGGCTTCTTTTTGTTTTTAGCTGCTGTATCTATTTCGAAATACTTTTGTGCTGGTACTTAATATAAACCCGTTGGTTTTTCTACTGAGAAGAAAAAAAAATATGCTCTATTATTGCAACAATATTTCTTGGACAAACAAACATCAGACATCAAGAGCAAATTGTTGAGTAGAGGATATTAAAATTATATTTACTATTCCCTGTCATGATTTATGACGAATAGAGTATAAATTTAAGTGTTGAAATGATGAACTCTGTATTTCATAGTAAGTAATGATTGATGTGTTATTTTAATATTTGTAGTTTAAATGCCAACAACAACAACAAATGCGTGCTATAACCCATCAAATTACAGGCCTGTTCTCTAGTGTCTCATCATATACTGTGTTTTTTTGGGTGAAGTGAAATTACCATGTAGCATCACACTTAATGTTAATGGTGGGGCCATGAATACCATTCATTTTTATTGTCTAGGATTTAAGTATCTTTTACATTTAATGTTCATTAAAAGGATATAGATATTGTTGAGAAATTTAGGAAATCTGTGTATTTCGAGTGAATAGTTCACTCATTTTCAGGGGCAAGAAGCTTTAAAGATTTTTGATGGTATTGAATCCATTTCTACCATCAAAAATGCAATTTAAACATTCCAACTACCTGATTTTTTGAAAACAAAATTACCTCCTATTATGTTGGGTAGATAGACAACTCCATGAATTTATAAAAGGGAAAAAAAACTAGCAATTAGATGGAATGAATTAAAAGAAATATAAACATTTAATTAAGTAAAAAAATGATCCAAATCAATTTTACTATTATTGAGATGTTCCATGAATATTAACCTGAAAATTAATTTTAAATTTTAAATTTAAATCAATTTAAATAAATAAATAATTTTTTTCAATTATATTTAAAATAATAATAAATAACAAAGGAAAGAATAATAGATCATAAATGAAATTTGAGATTGAATTGTTTAAGATTAAAATGATTATTGTGGGAATTTCAAAACAAGGGTAAAGTAGAGAGCCTTTAAGTCCTATTATAATAATGTAGTAGGACAACACAAATTTTTTATTTTTATCTTTAGAATTTAAAAATTTTGGATTAGGAAATCAAAAAGGTGAAAAAGATGAGTTTAAAATATTTGAATTTAGAATTAAATTTAGTAAATATATTTTTTATTATAATTTAATTTTGTCACTAAATTTTAATTTAATTTAAATAAAGAAAAGAAGACGGAAGATAGGTTATAGAGATAATTGAAGAAATTAAAGTAAGATTATATTATTTAACATATTTAAATAGATTTTGAAGATTAGCATTTAATTTGTAGGGGAGTTTCAAAAATAGGGTAAATTAGAAAGCCAGTAAGTTTTATTATTTGATGTAATACTATAATAGGATAAAAAAGGGCTTTGTAATTGTTTTATTTTAGAATGTTAGATTGCTTAAAGGAATAAATTAAGGGGAAAAATGGAATGAGATGATTATAAGAAATAATGGAATTCAAAAATGGAACCAAGATTTTCGTAAGGATAAATGAATAAGAGAAGAGCAAATTTGAAGAAGAGGTTAGCATAAGTTAGAATTGGAATTAGAGATGAGGCGTTTAGAGGATAGAAAGTGGATGGTAGGTTTTCATGACTGGCTTAAATGATAATCATCATCCCCGTTAAAGTTATTAGGATGTTTTTCAATTTCAAGAGCTTCCTTAATGACCCAACTGGAATGGAATGGGGCAAGTGCTATGATTTTATATTTTTCAAAGAAAATTAGGTGGCTGGTAGAATGGGAGTGTTAAGCTATGGCCGATTTTTCAACACGATTGTGGTAGGTGTCCGATGTGTGTTCTTTCAACCAGGTTTTAAAGGATCTATCGGTTTTTCCTATGTAGGGCTTTCCACATGAGCAGGGGATCTCATAGATTTCGAGACCTAGCATGGCATAGCATGGGATCATTTTTATCTTTGGCAGATCAAAAGAGCTAACCGAGGGTTCTTTGGACCTTAAAGAAGGTTTTTATATTTTTTTAGAGAGGATCATGGAAATATGATCAGTAACCCCTTGAATTTAAGGGAGGGTTACCTTGGCTAAGGGAGGGGGACTGGGACGGTTTTTAGGGTGCGGATGGAAGACATAATGAAAGGCCTTATTGATTTTGGAAGAGGAGTAACCATTAGCTTTAAGTGCTCTGGAAATATGGGCTTTTTCTTTGGGGAAGGATTCAGAGGAGGAGATTCAAATGGCATAGGTGACAAGGGTATTGAGAACATAAGACTTCTGAGCAAGGTGGTGGTGAGACTTGGCGTTAAGGTACCTATTGATAGGAGTCTTCTTTCTGAAGACTTGGTGGGTTAGGGACCCATCAGAGAGGCGGAGAAAAGGAAATCTAGAAAGGGGAGGGACTGGTTCTCTTCCAGTTCCATAGTGAACTGGATGTGGGGGGAAAATTTTATTGAGACGAGAAAGAAATTTGCGGAGTGCGCACATACCATAAGACCAAATTACGAAGGTGTCTTCAATGAAACACTTCCAAAATTTAGGCTTAAGGTGGAAGGTTTCAAGGGTTTTGGATTTAAAGTGTTCCATGAAAATTTTGGCTACAATAGGAGAGAGGGAAGAGCCCATGGTTGTGCCCTCAATTTGTTCGTAACAAACACCGTCAACGGTGAAAAAGTTAGTGGTAAGACAAAGGTTTATAAGGTTAAGAGTTCTGGTATCCAAAACCTTAGAGATGAGATCAATGGCTACAGGGACAAGAATTTTGGTAAATAATGAGAAAAAATCAAAACTAACCATGATTTCATTCTTATCAGGCTTAAGGGTCTTGATGTGCTGGATGAAATCAATGGAGTATTTAATGAAGGAGGAGGAAAGGGAAAAATGGGGATGAAGTTTTTTGGCAAGGAATTTGGAGAGGGCATGGGTGGGACCTCCTATAGCACTGATAATAGGTCTAAGGAGAATATTAGGCTTGTGAATTTTCGTCTGACCATAAATCCTAGGGGTTATGGGATTAAGGGGAATGTGGAGCTTTTGGATGGAGGGGTCAAGGGAAGAGGCTTTAATGGCTTTGGCGACCTTGGTGGTAATAGCCTAGATATAGTTTTTAGTTAAGGGGTGGTAAGAGGAGGAGGAAAGAATATCCATCATCTTATGATTGTAATGTGTTGAATCCATGCTGACAGAGGCATTTCCTTTATGAGCTTTAAGAATGAGAATGTTGGGATTAGATTTATGCTGATGAAGGGCAATAAATTCCTCTTTAGAAAGGTTAGGCTTGGGGAGCTTGGAGTTTCGAAGAATGCACCCACATTTTTGGCAAAGATTTTTTGCCGAATGGGAGGGAAGGCAGCAGGAGATGGATTCAATGGAACAAATAATCTCCTCAAAGGGAATGGAACAAGGAACATGGATAAAGTTAAAACCTTTCTCTAGGAGCCTTAAATAGGGGGTATCTAGCACAACCAAGGAAAGGTTAAACACCTTGGCATTAAGGGGAGGAGGATGAGGAAGGCAGGAATTAAGAGGTAAGGGTGGTGAAATAGACTCAGAATCAGAAGGCTTACAGGGGGAGATGGAATTAGAAGGGGGGGGGGGGGAATTAGAAGAAGAAATAGTAATCATGGAAAGGACGTTATTACTGGTGATAGGGGGAATATGGCTATATTGTGTTTGGAAGAAGATGGAAGACAGGAAGAAATGGGCTTACTATAAGCAAGACAATTATTATTATTTGTAATAGGTGTTTTTAATTTAGGGGGGCACAAACTATAAGAATTAAAATTAGAAGATTGTGATAATAAAAGAGAATTATTATTAGATTGAGGAATTATATTATTATTATATTGAGGAATCAAAATATTAGAATGGAGGAAAATTATATTAAGGGAGGCCGCGTTGGAAAGAGAAAGGGAGGTCGGGTAATAGAGGGTGGCAGGAACGTCAAGCTTCGAGATGGAGGGATTAAGGCACCAGGGTATTCGAGGGGGATCAGGGCTGGATTAGGGAAGAGGGGTCCCGATCACTATCAAGTGAATGAGAGAGGCTGTGGGTCAAGGGTGGAATAGACACAGGAATGACAATCGATGGGGAGGTGGGTGACGTCGAAGAGGGGCTGCGGGGCCAAGCAGCAGGGCGACCTGTCAGGCAAAGTTTATTTTCCAGTCTATCGGCCCATAAATGTGCCGAGGCAGGAAATGCCCACCGCAGGATTATGTACATGCTTTACTTCTACGGTGGACATTTCCTGCCCCCACATATTTATGGGCCGATAGCCTGGAAAATAAACTTCACCGACCTGTTAGAGGTGTATATATTATCAAATTTTATATAGTTCATATTAAATGTTAATAATATGTACTTTGTAGTAGTGCATTTAATATTTTATATGTTGAGATATAATATTGTTTGAATTAAATATTCTTTAAATAAAATGACATATATTCCAACATATAAGACATGAAATGTTTAAAAATAACAAGGGTTATGAATATTAATGAATATAATTCTGGTTACCGTAATTTATTATAGGATTCAATAATGTTTATAGTCCTTAACACCAACATTTACTTAATAATATTTGGCGATGTATATGACCTCAATCATTAATGTTCAATGTGTAAATATGAGGTGTTTATCCATTTCCATGTTTTTCTATCTTTCAACAATATGTATTCTTTATTTTCAAAGTAGATAAATATCATCTCTAGTACCACATGAATAATGAGTAGATATTGATTTGTAAACTGTCATGGGGATTTTACAAGACTGTTCATCAAAATAGATCTCATAAAAATTGATTGAAATTTGAAATCCACTATGAGGGTTAACATTTCCTTAGATTTAATAATTTTTGTTTTCTTCTTATGAATGAAATAGATAAAATGTGGAAAATAGAGAATAGTGAAATACAAACACACACCAAACACCATGAACACCGAGCTATGATTTGGGAAACCGTTAAGGGAAAAAACCAGTTGGAAGGTGATGTTTCTCTACTCTATTTTGTTTGGAATGGCATTTAAATAAATACAAATGAGAAGGAAATCTCTATGGAGTTTCTTGAAACTTGTCGTCTATGACCTGATGTAGAACACAAACCTCCTCTGTTATGATCTCTCTCTATCCACACTCAGTTTCTTTGTTCAACCATGGAACAAAAGAGACAAGCAAATATAATGGAACCCCTTTTCCTCATAGTGACTTAGTTATAACATATCCGGATAGACAAATAGGTAATAGATTTGACCCATTCAACCTTCAAAATGATTTACAACTTGACCCTTCTATAGTCTTCTTCATAACCCCCACATGTCTAGCACCTTTTACATGAATAATGGGGGTAGACATGGCATCCTCTTGATATATGTGGTCAAACATGATGGATCAATTTTTAAGAGAAATAAGTTTTTTCATACAAACTCCAATTAGTGTGATTCTTGGGTTGTTGGAAAGGTATTCAAGTGTAGAATAACGTCACTGGGTTTTGCACATAAGTGGTAAATATTTTTCCCCAAAAAAATGTCTTTTAGGGCCTGAAACTAACCCTGAAAGATTTGTGATCCCAATTCTCTAAATTGAGTCCTATTGCTAAAACTACTCCTATAAACTAATTTCTTGAATTTTCAACCATAATAACATCAAATAAAGGATAAACAATATAATAATACAATTTTTGAATGTTTAAGTTTTTCATCATGTTAGTAATGATTCTAGAAAGTCTTAGGAAATTATAGGCAGTGGTTTGGAGATGACCTGAAAAGGTAGCACAAATACCGAGACCACATTCTCAAAACTGAAGATTTTAGGCTATAACCACATGGAGTCAAGCCTGTGAGTCGAGTTATAGCCTCATAACCACATGGAAGCAATGTTAATTATGCGGTTGTGAATCTAGTTCATTGAAATAAGGTTCTAGCTCATCGATTAACCACCTAGGGTGTTTCTTCAACTTTTGGGTGATTTTTAGTCCATATAGGATGTTAATGTGTGGTTAGTTTGTAGGCCTCATTTTCTTAACTGTAACTAAGAGGTTGGGTCATGTGATAGTGACACTTGTCTCATGTTTACCCAGAAAAGCTTGTGAAATTGGGTAAATATGAGAGGGGTGGTTACAACACCTCAAGCGATTTGACCCCTCTTAGTGCTTGGTTGATTCAGAGCTATGATAGATATAGGATAATATAGTTGCACAATTATTATATATAATAAGTAATATGCAAATATGTATATATAATAGAAAGAGAAGAAAAAAAAGTTGTCCTAACTTAACTATCTAGTCAATTGAACTTCATAATTCATTAACTTGGGCCTTGTTGAGTAGTTGAGTAGGCCTTCCAACATGCCCCTGACCATGAAATTCTTCTTCATCTTAAAGAAGGGGAGTTTGTAAAACATACAAAATTTCAAAATTACATTAAAAAAATCAACACAACCATATAAATTAAATGCCTAGTAAATGTGGATAGGCAAAGGCTTCATCATACTTTTCTAAAATTAAAATAATAATAAAATCAACTAAATTATAATTTTATTTAAACTAATAATTATTATTATTATCCATAAAAAGTATTAATATATATAAGTTAAACATATATAGATTTTTAAAAACCATATGATAATATGCTTAACTATGAGGATTCACCCCATTTTATCATGGAGATTGTTAATCTATAAATAGACTTTGTTACAATAGTATAGCTAATTAAAGGTGTTAAAAATACATAACTATTTTGGAAAAAATCTCAACATTTAATTTGTGTATACTACTAATAATATTATAGAATATTCTATGCAAGGTAAATTGCTACCATCCACCAAATAATCATTGATAATAAAATTTAAATTTTAGAAACCCTATTCCAAAATAGACATGCCAATCGAATAATTACATCAAATACACATAAAAACTTTTCATCTCTATACTAGTTATATATGTTGATTAGTATAAGATATTTGGCTAATTAATCACTGTGTTTAAGATGAAAAATCTAAACAATAGCCTATTTTCTTACAGGGAAAAGACTTATTGTAATTAAAATTCAAAAATTTACCACAAATATTTACTCTCACTCTTCCATGATAATCATCTTCTTCATTTTAACCAAATATTCCATCTTTTAAAAACAATCACATGTTGTACTTCAACTATAGTAGGATTGTACTTCTCTTACATCTACTTGACTTGTCTATGGGCCTCCCACACATGCTTTGAAACATTGGTGGCCTTCATGTTGTGTATGTTCTTTGTGTTATCAAACTAGCACTTGGTCATTTTAATAAATGACCCGACGGGACGCCGAAGGGGGACGACGCGACAGCAGCACAGACGCGGAGAAGCTGACGCGCGCGGGAAGGAGCTGAAACCATAACAAGAACGGTACAAGTCATCAGACCATATCTCAAAACATATTTTTCAAATACTTAATTTGAATTTTAAATATTTATATTTATTTTAATAAAAATATTAATTTTTAATTTGATATGATTAAGTTATAATTTATGTAATTTTATTTTTATTTCATTTTATTTATTTATTTATTAATCTTTGTTTTATTTTGTTTCTATTTATTTATTTATTTTATTCTTATTTTTGCAATTAAGAAATTTTTTTTTATCTATTTTATTTTTAATTTTAATTTTATCTTTATTTTATTTTATTTCTATTTATTTATTTATTTAATTATTATTATTATTATTATTTATTTTTTTCTTTTTTTTGGTTGGTTTTGAAATCTTTTCTTATCATAGCATGTAATTATTTAAAATAAAATAAATATATAAATTCAAATTTTATATATTATTTAATTACTTTTAACAATCCCCTTGACTATCCAGGCGTTAACAAAAAATGCACATGAATAAAATTCTTGCACTTTTGAATGGTCAAGATGATCGCTAATAGATCGAAGGTCTAGGTTGGATTGCGGGGCCCCTTGCCCATTTAAATTTTAACGAAGGGAGGGGTCCGCAATTCTGTATCTACAACCACGTGGCAACGTTTAGTAAATTGCGGCACCCCCTCACGTAAAAACCATTTACAGCTATGAACCCCTCCCGCAATCCATTTGTGGTTTTTGGGAAACGCCCTTCGGTTTTCGCCACGAAGCCTGCCGGAAAGAATTCCGTAATGTCGTCGTGCCCCGAGAGGAGGCCGGATGACCCAACAAGAAATTTTTTTGGCTGCTCTGAATTCCCAAGGCCAATTCATGGATTTGCTGCGGGTGTATGACTGTGATTCTACCGAAGGAAATGTATACGACGGACGAGGGGGGCTTCCTGTCCAGCCACTCCTGCACCTTGTCCGTCGCCTTCCACGGCTCTGTGCCCACTCGCGCATCTTGGGGATTATGTTCGTCGAGAAAAGCGGAGGGAATGCAAGGGCCTATGCTGCTAAATGGCACTCCCAATCTTGATCTCATTAGCTCGATCGTCTCAGCTTCCAGTGCATAAAAGGTATTCGCGAGAACGCATGACACATCACTGAGACCGTCCAATTGGCGAAGATAAATCTGCAGCCTTTCCTTTGTATCTGTGAATGCCGAAGGTAAATCTCCCAATTTCAGTTCTGGAAGGCTCGGAATGGCAACGATCACGCTCTCTGGAATTTGTCTTGAATCCCACTTTTCTCCTGTGTGACATCGGATACGTATAATACTTTCAGAAAAATATAACAACAAATATAAATACTGTATTAAAGATTAAGAGGAGAACAATGAGTCATGACTAGACCTGAATTATTAAAGTGATGATAGATGGAGAAAACTGCAGTAGACTGTGTCCAGAACAAAGCATGAGGAATATTCATCTTCTTTGCGACTTGTCGAGCCCATGGAAGAAATGGATTATAAATGTTACAGCACACGGGAGGAGTGCCATTCCCTCTGATATTGAGTCGGTGGATGAGCTCTCCAATATGGAGCCGTCCATGTTGTTGCGCATGTGATTGAAAATGACATTGTTGATATTTGAATCGAGGGTATGATCTTGATGGGTAGCACTGACCAACCAATGTTCATCTTACTTGCACGTATAACATATGCCCTAATCTCATTGGCTGAGGTCACACAAACACAAAACTTCAACTCTGTCATATTTTAGAGCTTTACAAATCGAATGAATGAAGAAAACATATGAGGTTACCTAAAGCATAATGGACGACGGATTCACAGGACCAGACAATGTTCAGTAGGATCATAAGCATGAAGAATAACCAAACAATCCCACTTGCAAGAAGTAACTGTGGCAAACTTCTCTTCTTTAGGAACCTCAAAAGAGAACTCTCGTGAAACCCTTTCGCATTTGAGTTCGTGCTGACCTCTTCATCAACTGTGTGCACTGTTACATGAAGCACACAAAAAATTCAAAACTTTTGTTTCAGCAGCCAACTGGTATCCTTTAAATCTAAGTTATCCCCCATTACGGAAACCCACCTGTATTTATTGTTCAGTGTGAAATACCAGATCCACATTTATGCTTGTGAACACACTTTGTAAATTGTAAATGCAGGCAGGTCCAAAGTTGTGATTGAGAAACAATTAAGATGGATTGCATACCTTTTTTCTTCTGGCTCTGAGCAATTTTTTCTGTTCTTCGCAGTGCCCTTAGAGAGTCGAAGCGTTTCACTTCCCCATCCATTTGTTTTCACAATGGAAAAACACTGATGGGTGCTCTAGAAAATTAAGATCTGGCTGTTCAAGGGAAAATTGAGCCTGCCCAATCGATGAGATTTTATATTAATCCCAAATTCAACTTTGCCTGGAAAATTATATTAAGTTTTGAAGGCACCCAAGCCGCAGAGAATAGGAACCCTCTGAAATCGGGTATCCCAGATTCAGCTCTGCTTGGAAAATTATATTAAGTTTCGAAGGGTTCAACGCATGCTAAACTAGTACACTCCATCATCGAAAAACAGAGTCGTAACGCGAACGGAATCTAATTTCTTTCTTCTTCTTTTTATATAAATTTCTCTGAAAGGTAAGCAGCATCCGGATCATAGATGTATATACTGTACTTGAAACTCACCCTCATCCCCATCTTCCATGGCTTCTCTTCCGCTCATTAACCATAACAATCTCAGCCTCCTCTATGCTCACATGACCACTACAGGAAAGTAATACAAATTGACCAAAATGTATGTATGGCTACAACTTCATTCAAAAATAATAGATCACCTCATGGTATAAAAAATATAGACATATACCTGTCTTTGTAAGCCGAGGCAAGGTTTGCATGGCCTTCGGCCATGGTAGGTCTAACTGTAACAGCTTGTATATAATCCTGAATTGCTTCACTAACACTGCCAATCTCTTTGAGAGTGTTTCCTTTGTTTACAAGACCATCAAATGCCATTGGATCTATCTGAAGAACTTCATTATAGCAAGAAATAGCTTCTGCATAATGCCCCTGCCAATATCAATTTTTTAAGTTATAAAATAGATCTTAGATGCACCTTTAACTTCCAGCTTGTCTTCAGAATAAGACATCATTAACAGAGGGATAAACTATAATGCTTCAGCATAAACACACCATACTAAATTTCTCACCTGCTTTTTGTAGATTATTGCTAAATTACTGTACGGGGCAGACAAGCCTGTTGTTACAGCTAGGTTGCGTTATAAAAATTGGCAGCTGCACTGATCATATTCTTGCATTAAGATAATTACCACAATTATATTATGTTAATGTGAAAAAACCATATGCATTTATAAACAGTGAAAGCAGTTTAAATGCATCGAAAAGCATTGAATACTGACATAATTACAAGTACCTCCCCATTACATGGCCTTTTATAAGGTATAAGAACACAATAATAAAGAAATGACAATGACAACATTTATGGAAAAGCTTACCATTCCATGTGAATGTTTCCAAGATTGGTTAGAGCTTGTGGATGATTTGCTTGAAGCTGAAGACAAGACTGCAATTACAAGCCAAGCATAAAATCAAAACCGTAAATAGTCAATCCAATACAACATAATCCCTATAAATTAAAGCAACCAATGTACCATATGCAAAACCACATCTTGAAACATCTTACGAAGAATATGAAATATACTTATACAACATTCAAGAAACCAAATGAGATTCGCAACCTGGTAACAGGCAATTGCTTCATCCACTCGTCCAGCATCTTTCAAAGCATTTCCCTACATGTGGTAAAGAAATTGTCCACGTTTAATGGAATGTGGCACATAATCATGTCTCCAACTCCAATTAGTTTTTGCATAGGCCCCCTATTAATATTCAATTTACAAGTCAAGCATCTAAAGCAGAATGAAATTAGCCTATATAGAGCTCACCAAATTGTTGTAAGCCTCCACAAATGTCGAATCCAGCATTATAGCTTGTTTGTAATGCATTATCGCCAAATCCATTTGGCCTTGTTCATAGTACACGCTTGCTAAATTCCCTGCACACAATCATGGTGTATGCACCAACTCCCTGTCACTAAAATCTACCTAACCACTCAGCCAAGATGTCTTGCGCCAGAATTTTCATACTAAAGTAATCGATAACTGCTGCCAGCAACTGCACTTGCTTGTGTAAATAATCATAACAATTAACTGTTTTCCATTAAAATTCCTGTTGAAGATTCAACAAACACAGCCTGCAAGACATTGTTCAATGCCACCTAAAGGACTAAGCACAATGGTGCTGGACACTAAACTAGTAACCATGGTGCACTCATAACTCATTTCAGATTCCCTGTTAAAATAGTTTGGGACCAAACAATCCTTTTGGAAAACTAAAGGCTGAGACATGCACTTGTAAATGCCCATATTGGTGTGCCAGTCCGCGCACCTTCATGCAAGCAAAATATGAGACAAGCAAAAAACAAAAGGGTATTGTTAGGAAGCACTTTGTTGAGAGGGGTCTGTGAAGCTGGTAATCGATGCAAAAACCACCCAAGAAATGACCCTTTTAAACACATTTGGGATGCAACATGCAATGCAACACACAACCACTATACACAGGCATTGAACCATTCCCACCCAACCGCCCTAGATTCATTACATAATTCTGGTAATAAGTCTTACCATAAGAAATTTCATAGCCAGGCCTTAGTTGAATGGCACATTGATAGCACATAATTGCATCTTGAGGTCTGCCCATCGCCTAGAATCACAACATTAAAGCAAATGAATCCCTACAGATTATGCCTCACATGAAAATATCCAACTCAAAGATGAAATATTTTTACCTTCAATACATTCCCTTGATTCAGGTGTGCATCAGCAAAGTTGGGTTTTAATCTAATTGCTTCCTGCGAATAACAAGGGCAATCAAAGTCAAATTCTGTCCATAAGAATACTTCTTTGGATATACAATTTATCCTTCAATATCAAATTGTTACCTTATAATATGCAAGTGCTTTGGCATAATCTCCTGCTTCCATAAAAAGGTCTGCTAGATTCGACCAAGCAATCGCAAAAGTTGGTTGTATGCGCAAAGCCTCCATGTAGCATAGATATGCCCGCTCATGTGAAAATAGTTCAACAATGTTCCTTAAGAGTGTATATATTAAAATGGATTTCAGAAATTTCTCAGCAAGCCACCTAGCCTGATTTTTATATGAAAAATATTTGTCTACTTGAACACTCGAACTGCTATGATTCATGAAGCCAACATTCAGCATCACAAAAGGTAAACTTTAGGGCATACATGTTGAGTTAATCCTTGTGCCTTCAGCAGATTTCCAAGTTTGTTGTGCGCATCAACCTGTGCCAATATAGCATGGCAAAGTAAATGTGAACATTCAACTATAACATAAAATAAAATGATAGCTAGGAAGAGAATGGTGGAGAAATGAAAACTTACAAGACGAGGGTTCAGATGAAGAGCTTGATGACAGCATTCTGCTGCTTCAGTAAATATTCCTTTGCGCATATATGCACTGGCTAGATTAGACCATGCATCACAGAAATTTGGCCGTAGCTGTAAAATTGAAATGTAATAAGTCTGAAAAACTTCACCATCACGTCTAGGGTAGAAACATAATTATGTGATTATTGGTACTAAAGCAGTTTCAATGACTTTCCCTCTTCCAGCGCTCCGGTATTGCATTCTCGGATCAACTACCAGAGTCCCAATATCTGGTCCACCAAATCCAAGAGCTATGGCAAGGTATCACAGCAATTCATAGCGCAAGGGGAGACGTGGGATCTGAAGCAAGAGGGCCAACTTAACTTTGAAGCATGGAGGTTGGGCGTAGAAACAAACACTCTACGCTCATGGACCGTGGTGCCTCCTGAATTCGTGGAATCCATGAAAAGCTGACGACGGAGCTGACGACGGGACAACAGCACGGACGCCCAGCCGAGAAGGAGCTGAGAGTAGGAGGTGGGAGCGATTGGACAGCAGGTGGGATGGATGGCTGCCAAGTGTCAAATTTTGACAGGGAAGAAGGGCGATAGGTGGAGCATTGAGATTCGTTGGGAGCATTGTTCATCCCAGCAAAGCTCATAATGGTAACACCTTCGGCGTAATAAACTTCTTCCTTTTGTTTTGAAGCTATTTTGGTAAAGCATCGTAGTTTTTTGCATCTATTATTGTGCTATTGGACTAATAAAATTTTTCGTAAAGAGTGCTTGGATGACCTTTCATCGTACACATTAGAAAAATAAGTTGGCCAATTTGTGAATATTGTCTTTATGTTGAATAATAAACACCACTTTATTCTGAGTGTGTTTTTTATTTTTTATTTTTAAATTTGGATACTCTTTCAAAATTGTCTATTTTTGGTTGATCTTTAGCTTTTTCTTTTTTCTATTTAGTTTTTGTTTTTCTCCTATGTTAGCAAGACTAAGTTACTAATGTTGATTTGAATATAAGAGTGGTTTAAACATGTTAATTATTATTATTATTATTATTATTATTATTTTTTAAAGTTAATTTTTTATTTTTATTATTTAATATATATAATATTTTAAAAAATTTGAACTTTTAAATCATTTAATGTGGTTTATTTTAAGAACACTATGATTTGGTTGACTTTTTGAACCATCTAATGTAGTTTATTATGAGAATATTAGAATTTGGTCGACTTTTTAAACCATATTCATTCATCTTAATAAATAAATAGTATGAATACATCATTACCTAGAAATAATTTAAAAAAACTAATTATTATTTAAATTAATTAATTAGTTATTAAAGAAATTATTAAATTTTTTTAATTATTAAGAAACATTATTAATTAATAATATAAAATAATTATTTAATAAATAAAATTTTAATTAAATATAATAAAATAATATAAAGTTAAAGAGAAAAAATAATATATAATAAATATAAAAACATTAAAAAATAATAAAAATTATGGAGAATTTTGAATTCAAAATTTTCATTGCAATTTCGGCCCTGATCTTCTCTTATCCATCGTTTAAAGACGATATAACTCAAATGCATTCTTTGATCTTCTCTTAGGGGAGAGGCTTCTATTGTTGTGCAAGGACCAGTAGTAGTTATAGTACTGGTCCCACACATCCATCAAACATAAATTACAAACTCACTAAAATATGCACATAAATATTTGATAATATGCACATAAATATTTGATAATAAGTTATATAAGTTACATAAATATGTCCAAAATGGGCCCAGTTTTTTACTAGACCAACAACTGCCATACACCAAGTCTAACATCACAAGTTGACAAGACCTACTGTCTCAAGTACCTCCAGTTATGAATTACCATTTAAGGCAAAATGCACTACAAAACATTACAATGCTACCCATCCAAAAGTACATTTATCCCATCAAACAGTCCCCCACTGATTTTGCATTGGGGGACTACATCTCATTGCTGAATAACACCTGGACAAAAACTGGGTAACACCTGCACAAAGACTGAGTACCACCTGCATAAAAATAGGTGAAATTTCTGTCAGCAATATCTACATGTTTTTTTAACCATATAGCCTATTGAAGACATTAAATGACACCATTCAATTCAGGAAATAGTTCACCCAACCTTTCATTTCAAGAATTAAACACAACAGCCCTAGAATTACAGGAATTAAATTCTGAAAAGCATTTCAATTCAGAAATTAAATTCAGGAAAGCACAAGGATCAACCATGAAATCTTTTCAGCCATTGGATCATGTACAAATCAATCCACACCGCACAATTAAATTTTGGAGATGGCAATCCATGCCAATCTTCCCTACCAATGAAATTCTAAATCATAAAACTATAAAACATCAACTGTTACTGCATTTGAGGCATTCGTTTTGCTCTTAAACTACTGCTGACATACATTCAGAGTTTTCAGACAGTGTTCCATTCATTTTGCAGATATACAGTTTTCAGAAAGTGAGTTTTCAGACAGTGAGTTTCCATTTTGCAGACATACAATCCTTTTCAGACAGTGTTCCAGACATACAAATAGAGGACAGAGTGTGCTCAGTGTTACATTCCAAATAGAGTGTGTGCACAGTGTTACATTCCAAACAGTGTGTGTGCACAATGTTACATTCCAGACATTTGTTATTCACTCTCTTCATTAGTTGCTGGAGCGTTGCTGGAGACAGACAGGTATTTCGTTGTTCTTCAATAATGTTATTCAAGATATTAAGCAGATTTGGATATTGAATTTATATTGAATAAAATCTTTCAATAAAAATAGTTCTGAACACACAGTCCATGTCCAAATATAAGTCCATTTTAAAATAGGCACTTACTGATTTTAGACAAGTCCATGTAGCTAACAACCATGTAGGTATCACATATCTTTCTGATGTTGATATTACAAGTAATACATAGTTGACAAGTAATACTTCAATGCCAATTAATTCACAACAACGAACTGAAAGATTTCATGTTATTAGCAGAAATTTTGGAATTCATACATAATTATAGTTTACTCTATACAGTTGTGCTGTAATACTTATCAAATTTCTTAACGATGTTGGAAATTGCAGGTTGTAGCCATGCCAAGAGTTTCTGTTGTAGATCGGATAAGGAACAGGAGGCAAGGGAGAAGGGGGGCCCAATTGCGGAGCAGTTCATTAGATGATGATGTCAATGCTCCCATTGCTCCTAGTAATTTAGTTTAAAAGGACCCTGTGGTTGCAGATCATCCCAGCCCACCATCAGCCACAGAACCACCTTCGACCACAATACAAGGTGCAATTTCAACAAATAAAATTAGTGCAATCAGAGGCTGGACGAAGGAAGACATGTTTGCTGCAATTGATGACATCGAGTTTAAGGGATATTCAATCTGTGCATCAGCAAAAAAACATGGTATTGCTGCCTCTAACATACATTATTGGATAAAAGGGTTGACTAATACAAAGCGTAGAGGGCCTTTTACAATCATGACTGAAGAGGAGGAAGATGAGGTGGTGGAGTGGTGTAAGGAGATGGCCCAATTGGGACATGGGTTAGAGCTTATCCAACTTAAATCCATTGTAGCTCAAATATGTCAAGGGAGGCCAAACCCCTTTAAAGATGGTTTTCCTGGTAAGTCATGGTGGAGTGGATTTAAAAAGAGGCATCCAGACCTTGTGTTACGTACAACAGAGGGCCTTGACAGAGACCGGGCTTTAAATCTACGCCCTACAATTGTTTCCAAGTTCTGTAACACTCTTTCTGCTGCATATGACCAACACTCATATGCCCCAGACCACATATGGAACTGTGATGAGACAAGCATACAGGCAGGAAGAAATTACGGTATGCGGGTAATTGCCAAGAGAGGGAGTAAAAATGTGCCTAAGATATTGCCTAAGAGTAGGGAGTGGATCACAATTCTTGCCTGTGTCAATGCAATTGTCTCATCTATACCAGGATTTTATCTATTTAAAGGTAAAACTAAACTAAAAAATTACATATAGAATTGTGAACCGGGGGCATGCATGGCTGCACATCCACATGCATGGATGACAAAAGAACTATTCCTAAATTGGCTTTGCCACTTTGCTGCTTCTATACCGGGTGGTGTCTCGCCTGAAAATAGGCACTTGATGATTTTAGATGGCCATGGAAGCCACACGGCTGTGCACCCCCCCCCCCCCCCCCCCCCCCCCCCCCCCCCCCCCATTTTGAGCCTTCAAGGAGTGCCTTTCCCCTGAAAACCCATCCTCCTTGAAGTCTCTTAATTGCTATGCCTAATAAAAATCCTCTCTGCTAGTACATTGCTCAAAAAGGGCCTATTATTCCCTCCTTTACCCCTGCGAAATACATCAATTCCCCTTCTTTTCCCTTTATCTGAATTCCCTTTCTTCCCCCCCAAGATTCCCCCTCTCTATGACTAAATCCCCCAAAATCCCCTTTAAATTTCCCCATCTCCCTTATTTCGCTAGTTTCCCCCTCCATCTCCCCTACCGTTACCCTTTGATTGCCCCCAGAACGCATTAAAAATGAATTAAAATGATAAATTCTATGTTTTTGGGTCTTAGCCCTTCTTCTGATAGCCCCGCGCCCTTTTCCTTCCATAGAACCCGGCGCCGTGACCAAGGCTGTTTCCTTGCGGGGGCTCTTCTCCGTCCGTAGAGTCAAACCACGGAACCCCCGTAGTTGACTCCTGGGGATGTGGGAAAACCCGATCGACGGTCGTTATTCACTACAGGGGGTCGCTCCAAAGCTCCCGTGCCCGTACACCTGGGCCCCCCGTAGTCCATCTCTGCCGTCCATTCGCCCGACAGATCGACGGCGCAGAGCGCGCCCGAAATGTTGGACCCCGCCAGCCATACGTCATTTCTCCCAAAACCGCGCTGTTTTTCCGCACCGCCATTGGGCGCTGAGTGGTTTTCCGTGGGCACCCAACGATTCCACTCATCTCCTGCCACGCGTCCTCCTGTACTATTCTGAAAACCTCCATTTCGCGCATTATCTCCGGGACGAAAGCCGGGCAGCGGAATTCACGATCACCGTTAGATCTTGAGACCTTCATCCGACGGCTTTCCTTCGTCCAAGTTGCTCGCCCGTTAATCGGTCCCCGCTACGCCAGCAGGCCCACTATCTATCGCCCTCGTCGTTGATCTCCACCCGATCGACGGTCCGGATCTGTCTATTCATGGTTGACCATTCCGTCACCCCCGAGCCGCCACATCACTCCACGTGCACACTCTGTACTCTCTCCCTGCCCATTACGTATAATTAGCTCTTTTCGTGTCTTTTCACGATTATCATTCGTTTTTCATGCATTTTCGCTCTGTGTTCCACCAACCCCAACCAGAACAGGTTTTCACTGTTTCCTCTGTAGTTTCTTCTGCCATGTCACCAAAGGCGTCTGTTTCATCCATCCATGTCACCCGCCACCCTCGTCCGTGGATTTCTTCACAGTTTTCGTCTTCTTGCAGAGATATAAAGAAAGAATGGCCACCATGATAAACTCCTATGCTACCTAAACAACTAGATCCGAGGAAGATCATCTGCAGCGGCTGGATTTATGAACGAAGGCCCGAGAAGGTAGAGACAAGATGTTCATTAAAGGAACATAGTGAAAACTCTGCAGCAAATCTCCCGTCACCATTAAAACCCAAGCTACCCTGTCAAAAGAAAATGGAGCGGCAGAGTGTTTCAGTGCAGAGAAAAAGGAAGATTAAAGTGAGCTGATGAAGATCTTGAGCTTTTAATCCGATGTTTAGAGGGCAAAGCAGCAGATTACAGACCCCGAGGATCAATCAAAAGATCCCGAGCACAAGCAAAAGGTAATATCCGGGTTTTTCATCAGCAGAATGTTTTTTCTTCATCAGGTACAGGGCACCCATACTATCTTATTTACACACCGTGTCCCTGAAGAGAATTCCACCAGACAACAGTTCAAAACCACCGGAGCATTTATGTGACAGACCTTTCAGTAGTTTATTTTATTTTTGTTCAAGACACCAGGAGTACTTCAGCCAAAAGATGTCAAGATCAAATCTGGAGCAGATCATTCTCTCACAAAGAAGGTGACAGAGATTAAATACACAGCATGTCAAGCAGAATGGGTTTCGGCCCTGCATTCATTGTTTTGTTTAAAGATACATTTACTTTTCACCTACTCCTTCAGTCGATCTTAGGCTCATCCTTTGCTATAAAGCACAGAAGGAAACATTGTAATGGTGGTTGATGAGATATCAATGGAAGGCAAGCATTTTCCTCTTGAGACAAGTTCTCTGTGTATATTGTAAGATAGACTGAGATCAGATGTATTTAGAATGAATGTTCAAGCTGTGGGCTATGATGTACCTAACTGGCGTTGTTCTTAATATGACAAGCTTGTTTCTTTGGATCCTGATCTAAAGCAGCTGGTGATGTTTTCCTTTCTATGTATTTGTGATTGAATTGCTCTCATGTTATGTTCTGTTTCATTTCATCTCTGCTGGTAAGCAACAGAAGTATAACATAGGATTCACCCTTGTCAGGTGCCCTATGTTTCCTGCTCTCCCTACCTCAATGTTTTCTACTTATATGTGTATCTGAATGTTGATTTCAATTGATTTAACCAGTGTAGTGGATGATATTGCCTGCTCTCTGATATATGAATTGATGAAGTCCATGTTTATATGTTCTTGGTAGGATTTAGCTGGAAGTTTTGGGAACACTGGGGATTAGTGTTAGCCCTGTCCACTAGGATCTTTGCGCGACCAGTTAACCTTTCCAAGATCCCTTGTTTTGCCTCTAATTATATCCAAGCAGGTCTGGAGTTAAATGACCTCTGACCTGATCTATAGACAGAATTAGATGGTTCTCCTCCTTTCATTTTCAGTCCTTGATGTTCCATTCCATCTCCTATCTTTTAAGATCCAAAAGCTCTAGATGACTAGCCCAATTGAAAGCTTGCACATTAATTACAAGTAAATCCTTTCTTGACTCCATAGCCCAATGGATTTGATGTTCTTTGAGTTATCTGTCTCTGCCTAAGCTTCCCCTTTTCTCATTCTTGTCTTCTATTGGACCTTATTTTCCTGATTCCTTCCAACCAAACATAAACAATCAAACAAACAACCTCGAGCCTACAACTAGCCTAAAATCTTATACTTTGAGCCTCAAAGACATATACCTTTAGACTCACATAGAGAGATCCCTCTCTGGACCTAGGAGGGCTAGATCCCGAGGTCTGAAAGTGGTTCTATGTTGTCTCATCTTTTGGTCTCTATCAACCTGGACAAAACATGGGAACCCCAACATAATGGCGACTCCACTGGGGATCGAACCCAGAATCTCTGGTTAGGTTGACAGTAAGTCACCCCTTTCTTGAATCGACCTCCATTATTGAATATCCACCATACTCTTAGACAGAACCTGGAAAGGGCCAGGTAGCCTCCAGATCTCATCCTCTTTTCAGAGGTGACATATCTGGTAAATGCCCTCCCAGTCAATCTCTGGTTGGAGCTTGCTGATTCAGAGGAGATTCCTGAAAGGTGATAGTGCCTGAGCACTGTGGTGGACAGTGTACTCCCTAGAAACATCCTAAACCTTCCACCTGGAGACTCCATCGTTCCCAAACGAAAAGACTCCATTGGTGATCAGTAGGCCTACTGATTATCTTGGTTTCACAATCAGACTCCACTGGGAGGCCAGCTCCTGAGACAACATTAACCACAGTAGAAGAAATGAGTAGGGTTAAGATGCTTGGCTTATAAACAACATTCTGGCTTTCAGAATCATCCACACAAGAGCTTATCCCAACCCTGACCCACCGGAAATAGTTGAAAATCCAGAGAGTATCCTCAAAGGAGCTCCTACACCTAAAAGACCAACCATTTCCAGCCACATTCTTAGAGCCAATTTTGCACTAGAAAACCTAACAGCTCTAGCACATTTCCTCCCTGACCTAGACATACCTGACAGACTACCAAGAACTAGGTCATTCAATCATCTAGACCAGTAAGACCTCGAAGTTTACAGTACAACATATAACAGTGGTCAAAACACTAGGGACAGTGAAACCCCTCCTTCCACACCACCTGATTTTCACTTCCTTCAGAACTTGGGTCTCTCTCACCCTAGATCTGTTCAACAGACTTCTGCTGGTCCAAACATCCTTGTCATCCAAATACCAGCTGCTCAAGCTAAACCTATACCCCATCAGAACATCATTATGGCAGCTTGGTATGCGCCTTTGATTTTACCTCAACCCCTGTTACCCTTGCCCAATGATTATCAGTCAAAAATCCCACACTTCACTGCTAAAGAGTCCATAAAAACTCAGCAACATGTAGATAAGATGGAGGACTCCTTTGACTATATGGAAATTGATGATGAAACAATCAAAATGAGGATCTTTGCCCAAAGCTTAGAACGTGAGGTCAAGAAATGGTTTAAAGGGTTGCCTCCTGGCAGTATTCAAGATCTCCCTGCATTATACCAGACCTTTATAAAAAAAATGGGAGGTTAGAGAAAACCCTCTCCAGCTCCTAGCAGAATACATGTCCCTTAAGAGGAATGCAGGAGAGAGTGTTCACGATTACACCACTAGATTCAACAGCATTTATAATGCTCTCCCTCCACACATGAAGCCTCCTCAAGGTATGGCCCTGGCTAAGTATCCTGATGGATTTGATGCTGACCTGGCCTATGAGCTTAGAGACAAAGAATACGCCACCCTAGAGGACATGCAAAAAGGAGCAGTTAACATAGAGGCAAACCTGATTGAAAAGAGAGCAAGACTGAGAGCTGAGAAGAGGGTAACATATAGGGATGACAACGTAGCTTCCACCTCTGATCCAAACTATGATAGATTATCTAAAAATGTGGATAAGCTACAACAAATGATGGAGAAAATGGTTGTCACAGTTAGTAACCAAAAAAGAAATCAAAACCAGAACCAGAACTTTAGAAGAAACAAAAATGCCACTCCCAACAGACAGAAAGAATCAGATCAACAAGTTATTCCCCCCTTCCAAAAATTTCTAGATGAGGATGAGGGAATCATAGAAGAGTCTGAAGGGAATGCAATAAACATGTTTGAAATAGAAGACTCAATCCTAAATTATGATTCAGAAGAAGACCAACCCTCCACCACTGGTTGTGATGAGGAGTGGTTTGAGTCTGAGGATTATAGATTAGGATTTGAAAATGCCATGATGCAGGTCCAAGAGCAATATGAACTTAGGAGCAAGAAAATCCAAGATACTTCCAAAGCCAAGACTCCTGAGGTAACCATCAAGAAAAGACCTGATAAATCCTCTAAAGCATCTGCTGCAGACAGCAAAACAGCAGCTGAAAGTTCTGGTAGACACAAAGAAAAAGACAACCAAAACACTGAAAAACAGGGTCAACAAACTAGCAGCACTAGCACTTCAGTTAGTACTCCTGATACAACTGTTCCCAACCTTGTACATAGTAAAGAATCACAAACTGATTCAACTACTAAAGCAGTGGAAAATAAAACAGAATTGAAAATTACAAAGGTCCAATCCACTTTCAATCTAGAGAGTGAGATTGCGAAAATAAAAATCTCTGTACCATTATCTGAGATGGCCTCTCAGGATGTATATAAAGGCCAAATTTTGAAAGCATTAAATCTGGGAGAAATGAATGATTCTCTAAATTTGAATGATGATCAACCAGCCCTACTCTTTGGTCCAAAAATTGAAAGAAAGTTTCAGGAAGGGGTAGTTCCACCTTTTTATATCAGTCTCAACATTCATGACAAAATACTCCACAATGCCATGCATGATTCTGGAGCATCACATAATTTAATGCCTAAGGTAGTGATGGAAAGGCTAGGCCTAGAGATAACCCGACCGTACAAAGACTTACACTCATTCGACTCTAGTAGAGTAAAATGCCTAGGCCTAATCAAAGACTTGTGTGTAAGCCTGACCCAGATTCCTGCCAAATGTATGGTCATGGATATTGTAGTTGCAGATGTGCCACCAAAGTATGGCATGCTATTGTCAATATCATGGGGAGCCAAAATGCAGGGAACAATGCAGATGGATGGCTCATATGCCACTATCCCTATATTTGGCCAACTTAGAAGACTGTATAGAGAGTCTCAGATGAAATTTTTAGTTAGTAGCCCCAAGAAACCTGAAAACTCACCATTATAATCTGTACATACAGATCTAGACTCTTTCATTCTCTACAATGACCAATCCTCAGAAGAGCCGAGATCAGATAATGGAAATACAAACATACAGCCAATGGATTTCAACATAATGGCTACTCTGGAAGAATACGAAGAATAGGACCATGGGAAAAATACTGAAAACATAACTTTGAATGAGACAGAAACAGAACAAAAACAGCAAGCTAGCCACCTCCCTGATCTCCATGCCCATAATGAACCACAAAATGACCCCCCTCCTAGCACAAACCTCACAAGTCAACATAATGGCGAATCCAGCTGTAGGGGAGGGGATGAAGACGAAGTAAATGACGAACCCCTGTGGGAAATGAACTTTGATGGGTCTTGTACTAGGGAGAGTGCTGGAGCAGGAGTGTGGCTACATAACACAGGAGATGATCATGCAGAGAGCCACACTATGAACCTGCGTTTTAAATGCACGAATAACATTGCAGAATATGAGGCTCTGATCTTGAGCTTAAATCTGTTGAAAAAATTTGGAGCCCGTAAGATAGCTGTGAGAGGAGACTCAGAGTTAGTGATCAAACAGGTGAATGGTGAGTATTCGGCAAAACATCCCAGGCTTAGGGCATACAGGAATGATACTCTGGATTTGCTGAAAACGTTTGTTGAATATGAGTTAGTGTTCATTCCTAGGGGGAAAAACGCAATTGCAAATGGATTAGCTTGCCTAGATAGTTCATATCCTAAGGCCCCAGTTGACCAACAAATTATCATTCAGACCAAATTCAGACCTGCAGTGCCAGATAATGAAAAATATTGGCAGGTCTTTGAAGGAGACAAACAGATTGAGGATTTCCTGATGGGCAGAAATGAGTTTGAATTTTCTGATTCAGACTCCAAATCTGATAGCTTCTGCCTAGATGAAGATCCCCCAAATGAACAAGAAACACCCTGTAACATATAAATAAATTCTTTTTCCGAGCAAACTGGAAATCCAACCGAAAATTGTGAAAACGCAGATACAGAAGAAGTAGAGGTGTTGCAGGCCAAAGATAAGAACATACCCAGAGGCCTGGCACCCTTAGAGGACCTTTTTGACTTTGATGACGTAGCAAAAAAGCCTACAATTGAACATGTTGATTATGATGTGGAAGAATGTAACATAGGCACTGAAGATAGACCCAAAATGATAAAACTGGCTAAGTCTATACCTGCAGACATGAAGAAGAAGTACATTGACCTTTTTAGGGAATTCATTGATGTGTTTGCATGGAGCTATGAAGACTTAAAGGCCTATGACACCAACATCATACAACATAAGATACCACTAAAGGAAAATCAGAAACCTTTCAGACAAAAACTTCGAAGAATCAATCCAAAACAATTGCCTGCAGTAGAGAAAGAGATCAGGAAGATGTATGATGCAAGCATAATAGTCCCTGTAAGGTTCTCTGATTGGGTGTCAAACTTAGTGGTTGTAAGGAAGAAAACGGGGGAGATCAGACTATGCATAGACTTCAGAAACCTCAACAGAGCCTCCTTGAAAGACAACTACCCTTTTCCTAGAATGGAACATATCCTACAAAAGGTAGTGGGATCTAAGAGAATCTCCCTGCTTGATGGTTTTTCAAGATACAACCAAGTTCTGGTACTCCCAGAAGACCAACTCAAAATAGCTTTCACCACTCCATGGGGCACCTTCATGTATGTGAAAATTCCCTTTGGACTGATGAATGCTGGAGCTACCTTCAAGAGAGCGATGGACATAGCTTTCTCAGAGGAGATAGGACACTTCATAGTTATCTACTTGGATGACTTGACTGTCTTTTCTAAAACTGAAGAAGAACACTTGAAACATCTGAGGAAAGTCTTTGAAAAATGTAGAAGGTACGGTCTGTCCTTAAATCCTAAGAAAACTGTTTTTGGGCTGCAAGAAGGTAAACTTCTTGGACACATTATATCTGAGAAAGGGATCAGGATAGACCCACACAGAGTTGAGGGAATACTTCAAATTACACATCCAAGAACATCAAGGAGTTACAGTCCTTTATAGGGAAGATTAATTTCCTCAGGAGATTCATTCCTAATCTGGCAGAGCATCTTAGAAAAATGACTGAAATGCTAAAGAAAGATGCAGGAATTAAGTGGACTGTTGAAGCCAAGAAATATTTTGAGTTAGTAAAAATTTCACTCACTCAGGCCCCTATCCTTATCAGCCCTGACTTCTCAAAATATTTTCTGATCTTTTCATTTGCTTCCCAACACACAATAGCTGTGGTTTTGTTGTAGAAAAATTCAGAAGGTAATGAACAGCCTATAGCTTTCTTCAGTGAAGCCTTAAGAGATGCACCCTTAAAGTACAACATCATGGAAAAGTAGGCCTATGCCCTGATTAAGGCCTTAAATGACTTTAGGGTGTACATTCTGCATTCTCACACCATTGCCTATGTGCCAAATATAGTGGTTAAGGATATCTTGTCCCAAGACCCTGATGGGAAAAGGGACAAATGGATTGCTACCATCTTGGAATACGACCTTGAAATAAAACCCACTAAGCTGATCAAAGGTCAAGGCTTGGCCCAGTTAATGGCTGAATCAAACTTGCAGGCCCTTGACATTAACATGATAAATGCCCTAGATGAGCAGGAAGGATTGCCCCATCCAACTGTTGAGGAGCAATTCCAAAACTCTCCATGGTATTCTGACATCCTTTATGTCCTCACCAATCTGAATGCTCCCCCGGAAATGACAAAAACAAAGTCCAGATTCATAAAACTCAGAGCTAGAAATTACTGCATCATGAATGAGAGTCTATATTGGAAAAATCCAAATGGCCTATTTCTGAAGTGCTTGTCTGAAACTGAAGCCGAAAGAATCAAACAAGAACTCCATACTGGAGAGTGTGGAGGCCACCTGAGTTGGAAAACCACTGCAAATAAGATACTCAGAGCTGGTTACTATTGGCCTACACTCTTTAATGATTTCCATAAAATGATTCTTGCCTGCCACAAATGCCAAATCTTTGAGGGCAAAAGAAAGCTCCTTCCCCTCCCTCTGCAACCGATTACCATAGAAGACCCTTTCATGCAATGGGGCCTAGACTTTATAGGAGAAATTCACCTTTCCTCCTTTGGACAACATAAATGGATCCTAACTGCTACAGATTACTTCACTAAATGGATAGAAGCTATACCCACTAGGAATGCCACTAACTCTGTCATCATTAGGTTCCTAGAAGACTTCATCCTATCTCGTTTTGGTTGTCCAAGGAAAATAATCACTGACAACACTGCTGCTTTCAGATACAAAAGAATGGTTGATTTCTGTCATAGGTATGGAATAGCACTTGGACATTCAACTACCTATTACCCCCAGGGTAATGGTCTAGCTGAATCATCAAATAAAAGCCTGGTTACAATCATCAAGAAGCTGCTGGAAGAGAACAAAAGGTCATGGCATAAAAAGTTGATACATGCCTTATGGGCAGATAGACTCACTACAAAGAAATCTATTGGCATGTCACCCTTTCAGCTGGTTTATGGGATAGAAGCAGTTTTTCCCACTAGTCTTGGAGTTCCAGTGATCAAACTTGTCCAAGAGATTCAGGCAGAGGAGGACAACATGATAAGGAGAATTAATGAAACAATCCATCTTCAGCAAACAAGGGAGCAGGTTTATGACAGAGCTATCAAAGTCCAAGAAAACATAAAAAGGCAGTTTGACAAAAGAACCAAAGCTTCAAATTTCAAAATTGGTGACAAGGTTCTAAAATGGGACTCAAGAAGAGAGGACAAAAGTAAACATGGAAAATTTGACAGCCTATGGCAGGGTCCATACATCATCCAGGCCACTATGGGTCCTAATGCGTTTTTTCTGCAAGAACTTGATGGCACAGAAGTGTTTGGGGGTCCTGTCAATGGCAGGATGCTCAAACATTATTTCTATTGATTTTTCATTTCCAGTTTCATCTCCATTGTACATACCATTGCAAGTTTTCATTTTCAGAAAAAGAGAAAATGTTCCAAAAAAAAAACAGAATGAAAAGGGAGGTTCAGACATGCTCAAAACATGAACCTCTGAAGTAAAAGCATGGCTCAAACCTGATCAAAATCCAAGCCAAAGGAAGCAGAACAGCTGGTCCTAATATGCCCAAAATCTGGACCGGCGAAGAAGAAAGAAATCAGCTCTAACATGCACAAAATCAGAGCTGGAGGAAAAGGAAGAAGTGACTCTAATATGCTCAAAACCTGAGTCACATGAAGAAAAGAGGGTGCTTCAAAAGTTTAGATTTCAAACCCTCAAGTTTTGTTTTTGAGTTTCAGCTTTTTCAGTCCACAGCAAGCCAGACAGTCTAATCCTGGCTTGGCTGTTTTTAAATTTCCTGTCTTAGAATGTAGGTGAAGAAACATGTTGGACAGTTTAATCCCAACAGGTAGTAGAATAGGTAGAGAAACATGTGAGGCCAACAGTCTAATCTGGCATCATGGAGCAATAAGGGTAGAATTAGAATAGGTTTGTTTTTGTTTTGCAAAATAAAATGTAAAGGGTCTGCTAGTTCAAATGCACCCAAGGGAAAATTGTAGAGCTCTAGTTTGGGTAGGTAGATTGGGTGGGAAAATGTTTCTGCTGATCTGTGTATCCAAAATAGTGTGGTAGCTGAAAATCAAAGAAGGAAGATCGCTTATGATAGCAGGCATCTGGCCTACTCCAAAGATCATATCTGGTTTCTTGACTCCTCCAAGGAGAAGCCATCCCCATGTGGAGCCACTGTTAGCCCCCCTATGAAATTCTTGGCAAGCCAGCTGGGGGCTAGATTGTTTTGAGCCTTCAAGGAATGCCTTTCCCCTGAAAACCCATCCTCCTTGAAGTCTCTCAATTGCTGTGCCTAATATAAATCCTCTTTGCTAGTACATTGCTCAAAAAGGGCCTATTATTCCCTCCTTTACCCCTGCGAAATACATCAATTCCCCTTCTTTTCCCTTTATCCGAATTCCCTTTCTTCCCCCCCAAGATTCCCCCTCTCTATGCCTAAATCCCCCAAAATCCCCTTTAGATTTCCCATCTCCCTTATTTCACTAGTTTCCCCCTCCATCTCCCCTACCGTTACCCTTTGATTGCCCCCAAAACGCATTAAAAATGAATTAAAATGATAAATTCTATGTTTTTGGGTCTTAGCCCTTCTTCTGATAGCCCCGCGCCCTTTTCCTTCCATAGAACCCGGCGCCGTGACCAAGGTTGTTTCCTTGCGGGGGCTCTTCTCCGTCCGTAGAGTCAAACCACGAAACCCCCGTAGTTGACTCCTCGGGATGTGGGAAAACCCGATCAACGGTCGTTATTCACTAGGAGGGGTCGCTCCAAAGCTCTCGTGCCCGTACACCTGGGCCCCCCGTAGTCCATCTCCACCGTCCATTCGCCCGACAGATCGACGGCGCGGAGCGCGCCCGAAATGGTGGACCCCGCCAGCCATACGTCATTTCTCCCAAAACCACACTGTTTTTCTGCACCGCCGTTGGGCGCTGAGTGATTTTCCCTGGGCACCCAGCGATTCCACTCATCTCCTGCCACGTGTCCTCCTGTACTATTCTGAAAACCGCCATTTCGCGCATTATCTCCGGGACGAAATTCGGGCAGCGGAATTCACGATCACCGTTAGATCTTGAGACCTTCATCCGACGGCTTTCCTTCGTCCAAGTTGCTCGCCCGTTAATCGGTCCCCGCTACGCCAGCAAGCCCACTATCTATCGCCCTCGCCGTTGATCTTCGCCCGATCGACGGTCTGGATCTGTCTATTCATGGTTGACCATTCCGTCACCCCCGAGCCGCCACATCACTCCACGTGCACACTCCGTACTCCCTCCCTGCCCATTACGTATAATTATCTCTTTTCGTGTCTTTTCACGATTATCATTTGTTTTTCATGCATTTTCGCTCTGTGTTCCACCAACCCCAACCAGAACAGGTTTTCATTGTTTCCTCTGTAGTTTCTTCCGCCATGTCACCAAAGGCGTCCGTTTCATCCATCCATGTTACCCGCCACCCTCGTCCGTGGATTTCTTCACATTTTTCGTGTTCTTGCAGAGATATAAAGAAAGAATGGCCACCATGATAAAATCCTATGCTACCCAGACACCTAGATCTGAGGAAGATCATCTGCAGCGGCTGGATTTATGAACGAAGGCCCGGGAAGGTAGAGACAAGATGTTCATTAAAGGAACAGAGTGCGAACTCTGCAGCAAATCTCCCATCACCATTAAAACCCGAGCTACCCTGTCAGAAGAAAATGGAGCAGCAGAGTGTTTCAGTGCAGAGAAAAAGGAAGATTAAAGCAAGCTGATGAAGATCTTGAGCTTTTAATCCGAAGTTTAGAGGGCAAAGCAGCAGATTACAGACCCCGAGGATCAATCAAAAGATCTCGAGCACAAGAAAAAGGTAATATCCGGGTTTTTCATCAGCAGAATGTTTTTTCTTCATCAGGTACAGGGCACCCATACTGTCTTATTTACACACCGTGTCCCTGAAGAGAATTCCACCAGACAAAAGTTCAAAACCACCGGAGCATTTATGTGACAAACCTTTTAGTAGTTTATTTTATTTTTGTTCAAGACACCAGGAGTACTTCAGCCAAAAGATGTCAAGATCAAATCTGGAGCAAATCATTCTCTCACAAAGAAGGTGACAGAGATTAAATACACAGCATGTCAAGCAGAATGGGTTTCGGCCCTGCATTCATTGTTGTGTTTAAAGATACATTTAATTTTCACCTACTCCTTCAGTCGATCTTAGGCTCATCCTTTGCTATAAAGCACAGAAGGAAACATTGTAATGGTGGTTGATGAGATATCAGTGGAAGGCAAGCGTTTTCCTCTTGAGACAAGTTCTCTGTGTATATTGTAAGATAGACTGAGATTAGATGTATTCATACTGAATGTTCAAGCTGTGGGCTATGATGTACCTGACTGGCGTTGTTCTTAATATGACAAGCATGTTTCTTTGGATCCTGATCTAAAGCAGCTGGTGATGTTTTCCTTTCTCTGTATTTGTGATTGACTTGCTCTCATGTTATGTTCCGTTTCATTTCATCTCTGTTGGTAGGCAACAGAAGTATAACATAGGATTCACCCTTTTCAGGTGCCCTATGTTTCCTGCTCTCCCTACCTCAATGTTTTCTTCTTATATGTGTATCTGAATGTTGATTTCAATTGATTTAACCAGTGTAGTGGATGATATTGCCTGCTCTCTGATGTATGAATTGATGAAGTCCATGTTTAGATGTTCTTGGTAGGATTTAGCTGGAAGGTTTGGGAACACTGGGGATTAGTGTTAGCCCTGTCCACTAGGATCTTTGTGCGACCAGTTAACCTTTCCAAGATCCCTTGTTTTGCCTCTAATTCTGTCCAAGCAGGTCTGGAGTTAAATGACCTCTGACCTGATCTATAGACAGAATTATATGGTTCTCCTCCTTTCATTTTTAGTCCTTGATGTTCCATTCCATCTCCTATCTTTTAAGATCCAAAAGCTCTAGATGACTAGCCCAATTGAAAGCTTGCACGTTAATTACAAGTAAATCCTTTCTTGACTCCATAGCCCAATGGCTTTGATGTTCTTTGAGTTATCTGTCTCTGCCTAAGCTTCCCCTTTGCTCATCCTTGTCTTATATTGGACCTTCTTTTCCTGATTCCTTCCAACCAAACATAAACAATCAAACAAACAACCTCGAGCCTATAACTAGCCTAAAATATTATACTTTGAGCCTCAAAGACATATACCTTTAGACTCAAATAGAGAGATCCCTCTCTGGACCTAGGAGGGCTAGATCCCGAGGTCTGAAAGTGGTTCTATGTTGTCTCATCTTTTGGTCTCTGTCAACCTGGCCAAAACATGGGAACCCCAACACTACTCACAGATTGCAGCCCCTTGATGTGAGCGTGTTTGGGCCTTTAAAGAAATATTTCAGGGTCGAGCGAGCTTCATGGATGGCAAAGAATCCAGGGGTGGAAGTAAAGAGGTTTGAGCTAGCTGAGCTTGCTAGCAAAGCATTTAAAAGGGCTCTCACACCTTCTAATATCAAGGCTGGATTTAGGAGCACTGGTATATGGCCACTCAATTTTGATGCTCTTATGCATGATACCACATGTAGCCAAGCATTTGAAGTGGAAGGTCAAGAAGCAGAGAACTTAGAAGAGCATGGTTTTGCCCAAGAAGATGTAGCTGCTGCTGAAGGTATAATGTCCCTTTCTGAAGGGTTGTTCTGTGGTGGTGATGATGCTGAGCATGTTAGTGAGACACAGTTCAGTGATGAACCAACTAACAATATCAATGAGGCTGTGACAGCCACTGATGTAGCTGACAATGAGCAATTGACCATGCCAACCCAAGTAAGTGCACCATCATGGCTGGTAGAGGCCGTGATGAATATCACTGGAAATAATGTATCTACCACCAATGAGGATGAAAGCATGGACATGCCTTCACAACCATCAGGGTTGAACACCGAACTTGTTCATTATTTTTTGGACAATGGATCACTAGAAGAGGAGCCTATTCAACATGAAGTACCTGAAGAAGACAACAATGGGAGCCATTCAGTTGTCCCAGAAGATGAAATCCAGCAGGCAGGTCTGGAAAAGCAGAGATTACTTGGTGCATTCCTAAAGCTACCAATAGAGAGAGTGAAGGCCTCATCAAGGAACTCAGCCTCAGATTATCTTCGTTTAGGGAGGAGTTCACAATTGCTCACATCTGAAGACTATATGAATTTAATGTTCGAGTCTGAACGTAAAAAGAATGAAATTCAGGAAGCTAAAAAGAGAAAGAAGGAGTTAGCCAATGAAAAGAGGGTTGCAAGGATTGCAACAACAGAAGCTCGAGCAAAGGAAAGGTTGGAAAGACAAAAAGCAAGGGAAGATAAGGAACATCAAAAGCAATTGGCAAGGCAATAGAGAGAGGCAAGAAAGGTTCAGCAAGAGTTGGAAAAAGGACAAGGGGTGACAAGCAGAGAAGAACATGGTTCAAGACAGTTTGAGGCAAATAGGTTGATGTCTAACACGCTGGACCACATTGCAGAGCAGACACCATCATTCCAAGACCTGATTAACATCCAAGTCCCTAGCTAATGTTTGTTATGACAGTCAGTAAAAACTATAATTAAAGGATTGTGAGATTATATAGGGGAGAGGGGTCAGTGCCCGAACACCTCAGCGCTGACTGGACCAGGGGCCACGTCAGGAGGGCCAGCTCATGTACGACACTTGTCCTTTCGCATGGCGTTCACGTGGTGGGCAAGTATATCAACACGGGGAGAAATTGATTCCTGATCGAGACATTATTCCTTAGCCTATATCAGTTAGATAAACACAGGGAGCAATTGAAGTTATAGCCTTAGCCTATATCAGATTTTTGAATTCATAATTGAACGAAGAAATTGAATTCATAATTGAATTGAAGTGATTCGATTAAGATGAGAGATGAATTGTATGGCTCTGTAAATGTCAAGTGATTCAAAAAACACATCTAAATACAATAAACCAGTCTAAAAGAGAAATCGTGTAAAACAGAATTGCAACAATGACAAGAGTAAAGACTAATAGTATTATACAACTCTTGAAATCCTACGTGATGAATTTTATGGCTCTGTAAATGTCAAGTGATTAACGAACATGAATTGTATGCTCGTTATATTTTGAGGTAAATTGACAATGCAATGTAGTTTCAGATGCTTGAAAAAAAGAAAAAGCGTTAACGAACATAACTAACTGTGAGAATAAAGAATACTGACCTTATTTACTTCATATATGCCAAATATAATTTGCAGTAACTGACCATACAATGAAACTTACAATACAATGTAGTTTCAGATAGATTTAAATTCGTCGGAGGAAAATAGAGTTACTGTATGTACTATGTACAATGCCAGTACCAGAATATTGGGAAACCAGGTCTGAACAAAACGTACCACCCTACCCTTTGTTCAAAGAGGAAACTTGGCATCATACCATTAAGGTAGGTACATAATCAGATAAAATTTAATGCTGTTATAGAATAAATGGAACATTTGAAATTTAAATAATAATTAGGTTTAAATAATAATCAGCTAAACAAAATGCAATCCTGATCACATCAACCCTGTCATAAAAACAATGAATCCTATGTCAGCTCAATTCTAAAAAAAGAGCAGCTCACCGCAGATGTACAGTGACGAGAAGCATCTAAGAACTGTGGAATTATCTACAAGTTCACCATAAAAATTATACCCACAGGAACGCTAAATAATAAGTAACATCTCTCTGTATAACTAAAAAGGAAACTCCTTTCATTCCAAGGTGAAAGGGTCGGCCATTAATTTAAGTACTTAGACCGTGGCTCGGTTCTTTTAATAACAAAACATTATAGATTATACAACCACATTTTAGAACAATAAACCCTACATTCCACTGAAAAATCCCACTGAAACTCCAAAAAAGAGCAGCTCACCGCAGATGTACAGTGAAGAGAAGCATCTAAGAACTATGGCATTCTAGCATTCTAGCATTATAACAGAGGCATTCTAGCATGATGTAATTCAAGTTAACAGAAAACAATATGATTTTCTTGCTTCTTTGAAAGAACTCAAGGCTTATGCCCAAGAGCATGTAGAGTATATGCTAGTTTAATACGATGTAGAGTATATGCTACTTTAATATGATGATGCACCACTACTTGCTGTAGACATTGACATTGCATATTTCATATTGGCGTGTACAACACCTTAGGATAATTTCTATTAAACATTACAATGCTTCTCAATCAAAAATAGAATCTCTAAGGTCAATAGCTCTTCAAATGTTCAACTACAATCCAGGAGGATATTTTCACCAATGTAAAAAGTAAGACAAATCCTTAATAAAGACCTGTGTAAACAGTAAGATAGATGCATAATAAAATCAATGAAGTAAAATTTAAGCAAACTTTAATTTCAGGAAAAATATGAGGGCAGGAAAGTTATGAGACCATGAATCACAATAACTAAATATAAATCAATGAAGCAAAAGTGAAGTTTAGAAAATAGGAATAAATGGAGGTTATAAAGCCATGCACTAGTGTAACTAAATATGGAACATACATATAATGGAAACAAACAATATATGAATATATACAAATAACCTGGTATAAATTGAATCAGACTTAAACATGTAAGGCTACTAGTGACAACTCCAAAATAGAAGTTCACTCAAATTTTGGTCAATAGGAATGCAATAATAATTCTTTCAAAAAATTCCCTCAAGATAAAGTTGCAAGTATGCACTCAAATTAACCCAAGGAACTTGTTCAACATAGAGAAATTATCCTACAATAATTTCTTGCATGCTTCAAGGAAGCCCATGCTTCAAGGGCTTCCTCTGTTCACTTGGACAGGAATGTGAGAGACTGGACCAACTACAAACCACACTATTATTCCCTAAGAGAGGATACAATGATTTTTTTCCTTAAATTGCATCCGGTAAGAACTGACATATGGGAATCTTGGATGGGACCGTGGAAGATGAGCTAAGAGAGTTGGTGGTAATGCCTTAACTTTAACTTTACTTTTGTAGAAAGACAATGTGGTCAATAAAGAAAGATTCATGTGGAATTTCAAGATCTGTAATTCGCACCATAGGATTGAATTTCATCCACATGCACGGAGAGGAAATTTGATGCCTTTCAGGCCCACAAAAATCATTCAATTCTTTTGAGAACTTGATGTAAGGTTATCCAAGGAAAAGGGTTGAGAGTGAAGTACTTAAAATACCATCTATTTGTAAAAATATTCAACAAATTAAACACAAAATTTAACTGGAAACTAGAAATTCGTAACATATAGAGGATTAACAAATAACAATAATTACCATATATCAAATTAATACCACCTAGTATAGCAAAATAACCAACAACTACACTAGATAGGTTATTTGGTGATTTCATCTACAATATAAACTTTTAATGACCACCGTGACAGGATTAAGTACCACATACAAAAAATTACCTACCTCTAATAGCATAAATTAGTAGCATTCAAAGTTTCCAATAATATACAATCTGCTAAGGGGCTCAAATCCTGGAGAAATTTCGGGGGAGGATTTCTATTGAATTTATCCTGAATTTAATTATGGTAATTGGTGCTCATTGCCAAATGTAAATCCTCAAAACCACTTGTTCCAATGAAAATGAACCCATTCTTATGGATATCTTAGAGACACTGGCCTATTAACAAATATTGCCATTACAGTGCTTAGAAAACTACATTGAAGAGAACAAGAACAACTTCTGACCTCAGTGAGGATGGTTGTGAGATTCGACAAACATAACATCTTGAAACTCTATTTACCTAATTAATCCTCTGTCAGCTCAATTCTCCAATTAAAACCCTAAACCCTATAGACAGTAAAACCCTAGTAAAACCACACAGTGAAACAACAGTAAAACGCTGTAAAAACACAGTCAAACACTGTAAAACCACAGTAAAATAGTAAAAAAGCTCAACAGAGAACATCTCCTTAAGGTTAAATGTGTTTACAAACACATAGATATCACTGGTAGGACAAAGTCCTACCTTAAAACTCCCATCCCTCTTGCCCTTCCTCCTTGCCTTGCCAGCCAACTGCATTGCATTGTCCTTGGCTTCTCCACTGACCTGCAAAAAATAAAAAACACAATCATTCACAAAGCACCAACATTTAAAAAAATGCAAAAACACTTACAACTAACATACTAACGCACCTGAAAGCACAATTCACAGCATCCAGAGCTGAAAAACGCACCTGAAAACAAAATTCGCAGCATATAGACCTGTAAAACACGCAGCGCCGAACCAGAGAGCCGAGGTATGTCCACCATGGAGCCGAGGTATGATCACCACCACCACAGAGCCGATAAAAACCACCACAGAGCCTAGAAAAACCACCACAAAGCTGAATTAAAACCACCACTGGACCGAGCCAAGTAAAACAACTATAGAGCCGAATAAAACTATGATAGGGCGAAAGTAAAACAACCACAGGGCCGAGGCATGACAAAACAGAGCCAAGCATAAAGAGCAAAGAGCCGACCCTAAACCACATAGCGCAGAGGTAAAACCACCAAAGCGCCGAGGTTAAACCACCACAGAGGCGAGGTTGAACGATTATGTAACCCAGTGTGAACAGGCAGACAGTATAAACCACCCACAATTGGAATGTCGCCGCCGCTGAACCAGGACCAGGGGAGCTCGAGCCAGGAGAGCAGCGACGCCATAACGAAGGATGGAGTGCGCGGACAGTGGCGACGGAGGCGTCAGGCATTGGAGAAATGATGCGCAACAAACGGAGCGGAGAACCCACAGCAACCAGACCCGGAGCGAGAAATGAGGCTTCGTCGAGAAGCCTCCACAATATGGCGGGAGATGACCGGCTGGACAGGTAAGAGATCGGAGCGACCGGCTGCATGTGCCCGCCACGTGAACGCCATGCGAAAGGACATGTGTCATACATGAGCTGGCCCTCCTGACATGGCCCCGGGTCCAGTCAGCACTGAGGTGTTCGGGCACTGACCCCTCTCCCCTATCCATCATTTAAAAACGATATAATTCAGATGCAAAAAGCAATAATTGAAAAGAATCAACATCGATCTACACCCTATATGGGACTGCACATAAACCATCATTATCATTAATTAAATAAATAAATATACAAAAAAAAAGGAGTAGTCTAGCCAGGCGGAGGAATTGCCCGGCTTCCGTCAGCCGGAAAAACTTCTGTCTCCCGCCAGCATTCCTCCAACCTTCCGACGCCTCTCCGTTTGATGTGCTATCAGAATGATCCTGTCAAAATCAAGAACTAATGCGACCTGACATGACCATATGGATGGATGGTTATACATACATGTTAGGCAACATCCATTAACTGACAGGCCCATTTTCCGGCAATTTTACAACTCTACAGATTTCTTTACAGGTATGCAATCAATTCTTCTCCGTGCACAAATATTCAAATGCTCGTTCCGCGCCAAGAATTTCAAAGAGTAGAGTTGCTTGGGAAAATTTTGAAATGAGCCCATGGGTATGCATATTGCAAATTCCAAACACACGACAGAAGCTCCATGGCATCGAGCCTTTAGATTTTATTAAGGTTTCTGGTTTAGTTAGTGATTTGTTGTTGGAGCTTGTTACGAGACTTGGCTACATTGCTCAGCGGAGCCAAATCTTTGTAAATAAAATACCATTTGCAGTTGGCGCTGGCACTGGTTTTGCACTTCGTGTAGCATTCATTCGATGTGGGTTAATAAGCAAACCTTCATTCTCCTTGACTGGATCTGTAAGTACTTCCGTCTTATTTTTCTTTTTTCTTTTCCTGGGTTTCGAACCCCATACCTCTTTTATTTTGTTTTTTGTTTGTTGAGTTTCGAACCCCGTACCTCTTTTATTTTGCTTTCTGTTTGTTGAGGCCACATTAAAGCTCAATAAAAACATTATATTGACTCACCATGACCCCATTTTCCAACAATTTGATATATATGATTTTATAGATTCTAATTACAATGAAATTTATATGGGAATATATATATATATATATATATATATATATATATATATATATATATATTTATTTATTTATTTATTTATTATAGTCGTAAAATACACTAATTTAACAATATTTCTTTTATCGTACAGAATGCATGAATCCACTCTAATCCACTCCAACACATTTGATAACTTTGACTAAATTTATAGTGTGACTATTTGGCCCCCTCTTCAATGGAATCAATAACTGATTGTGAATTGAAGAGATTTTTTCATTAAATCCTGTAGCCACATGGCATATGTCCTTTACAAGCAGCAGGCTCGCGGAGTTTCCAATTGAGGGCTCAAGAAACAGATAATCCTTCGATGACAAATAGTCCTTCGCTCAGCATTGTGCAGCCTTTAGATTTCAAATAAGTCGTTAAAAATATACCACTCATTCATAACATTCAGTGATACATAGTAGTGAGAATATTAGCCAACCAATACAATACCTCTTCTCTGCAAATTTTGTGTACACCAACCAACCAAAATTGAAATATGTTCCCGAATAATAATCTTCAACTATTGTCCTTTTTACCAGTAGGAAAGGTGCTCCTCAATTGCTTCCTTTTAACGAAAATAATAGTCAATCGTCATCATCTATCTCCAGGGTACATTCTCGCGAAAGAATCCAACCTGACTTTGGGGCCTTTCAGTGATAGGGTGGATTCTTTCTCACGTGCCCATCAAATTCCCAAATTGTCATGTTAGTTAAGATTTGCCATGTCATTTTCAAAAGCAGGATTGGTATCTCATGTTAGTGGACATTCCCTCTATTTAAAACCAAATCCAAATTACATCAGTGAACATTCTCTTCATTTAAAACCAAAATACATTATACGGAAGGTTGAAGGTTGTTGACCCTGCTCCATGGAAAAAATGAACACAAATAGAATAGATAAAAACATTTAAAAATTTCAATATGAAAAATAATATTATTGGGTCTAATCTTTATTATAAATATAATAATATTTTGTGGTAGAGTTAGAAAAAAAATTATACTTACATAAATTTTTGATATTAAAAAAAGTAAAGTAGTTGATTGTGATTCATGGAAAATAAATAAAAAAACTAAAAGATAGAAACAATAAAAAAGATTTAATATGAAAGATAATATTATTATATCTAATCTCTATTATAAATATAATAATATTTTATTGTAAAGTATAAAGAATTGGACTCAGATTAAATTTTGATATTAAAAGTGGTGTTATTATTCATATCCAATGGTGTTTGAATCGAAATGTCATTATGGGGTAGATTTCATGTAAAAAAGAAAACGTAAAAGTAAACATTTAAACGTAAATATTTAACATGTAATGTTTAACATTTAACATTTTTAATCTTATGTCAGCCCCACATTAAAACAAATCTATGTATAAATACAATATAAATTTAAAATATAAAGAGGTTTATGAACACTCAAAAAAAAGGTATGGTAAATGAATAAAAATATAAATAAATATGAGGTTTTATTTAGATGAATCCTATGGGCCAAATACCATTTTAATACCATGGGCTAAATACCATGAGCCAAATAACATATTTATAAAAGAGGTATGGTAAATAAATAAATATAAAGAAGTATAAATATGTATGCGAAATAAATAAAAATAAATCAAATGGCATTAGAAATCAACATCTAATTATATACCAAGCTTATGGGCCAAAAAACATGGTAAATACAACCCATTTTAAAAAACCCTATTTTCACTAGATATTGTAGGTATTCATTTTCTCATTAACATTTTTTATACCCTCTATATTTTTTTCATTAACTTTGAGCTCCATTTTTTATACCTACCAATATAAAATCCCTTTACCCAATATTATTTTTTATGTCATTTCTTCCTCAATATATATCCCCCAATATGAACCCACTTGGTATGATATTGCTCCCCCATGGGTAAATTAAAGAGGCATGGTAAATAAATAAAAATATAAATAAATCAGAGGTATAGTAAATACATAAAACATATTTTTATATTTACTACATAATCCTCTTTATATTTATGAACACTAAAAAAAGGTTTTATTTAGGTGAATTCTATGGGAAAAATACCATGGGCCAAATTATTATTAATACCATGCAAGAAAATATTATTAACCCTAATATTAATATTATTATTATTCTTAAATCTAATTTTCATATTAATATATTATAACATTAATATTATTAAATTTAATAACTTTAGATTAATACAATATTAAATTTGTTATATTATAATATATATTAATATATCATGATATGATATATGTTAACTCTAGATATATATGGGAAGGAAGAGCAAAGACATAGAGTGCTAGAGAGATAGGGGGTGACAAAGGAGAGATGGAAAGAAACTGAACGAGATAAGAGAGAAGGAATGAAGAGAGAGAGGGGGAGAGAATTGAGAGAGGTAGAGAATGGTATGAGAGGGAGAGGGAGACACAAATATGGAGGGGGGAGAGAGAGAAGGAGGGAGGGAGGGAGATAGTGAGAGGATTGGAAGGCGGAGAGAGAGAGGGGGGTAGGAGAGCAAGGGAGAGAGAGGAAGGACGAGAGACAATATTTGAGAGAGGGGAGGAGAGAGGGAGGGATAGAGATATATAGTTGGAGGGTGAGAGAGGGAGTGAAGAAGAATGAAATAGAGAGTGAGAAGTGGAGAGAGAGAGGGAGTGACAAGGGAGAGATGTAGAGAGAGTGTGTATGTTTAGGGATGAGATAAAAAGAAAAATAAGGAGAGATGGACAGAAGGGGGAGTGAGGGAGACAGAAGGAGAGAGGGAGGGATATAGTAACATTGTTGGATTGAGAGAGAGAGAGAGAGAGAGAGAGAGAGAGAGAGAGGTGGGGGGGGAAGAGAGAGAGAGAGGTGGAGAGCAACGAAAGAAGATAAAGCATTGGATGGAAAATAGAGAGAGATAAAGAGAGTGTTGTGGGAAGAGAGAGGGAGGTAGGGGAGAAAGGGAGATAGAGGAAGGAATAGAGAGAGGAGGGAGGGAGTTTTGAGGAGAGAGGGAGGGATAATGGGATGGAGTTGTATGGGGAGAGAGGGAGGGAAGAAGAAAGGAAAAGAGAGTGAGAAGTGGAGAGAGAGAAGGAGTGACAAGGGAGATATGGAGAGAGTGTGTGTATGTTTGGGAGTGAGATAAAGATACAAGAAGGAGGAGAGAAGGGTAGATAATGAGAGAGGGATGGATATAGTAACAAAGTTTGATGGTGAAATGAGAGCGATAGAGAGAGATAGGCAGGAGAGAAAGGGAGAGAGAGGAAGGAAGAGAGAGGATGTGAGAAATAGAGAGAGGGAGGGAAAGATATATGAATTTGGAGGGGGATAGGGAGGGATGTACTAATAAAGACATAGAGAGAGAAAGGTGGAGAGATAGAGAAGTGATAAAGAATATGGAGAGAGAGGACAACAAGAGGAAAGAGAGAGAAGTGAGGGAGAGAGAGAGAGAGAGAGAGAGAGAGATTGAATAAAGAGAGTGCATTTTTTGGGGGTGATATAGAGAGAAAAAGGGAGATAGATATATTGATGGAAGGTGAAGAGAGGGAAGAAGTGAGAGATGGAGAGAGGGAGGGAGGGACGGACAAAGAGATTGATAGATATGGAGTGAGAGAGAATGTGTGTTTGGGGGAGTGAGATAGAGAGACAAAGAAGGAGAGATGGAGGGAGATATAGATGTAGATGGATGGGGGAGAGGGGAGAAAATTTCTTGCACTAGATGCATTGATTTCAGTGTAGATGGTGATTTCTAATCCTATTTGATTTCTTGCACTGACTTCATTAATTTTAGTGTAGATGTTGATTTCTAAAGATATTTAATTGTTTTCACTAGATGCATTGATTTCAATGTATATGATTTGTAATCCTATTTGATTTCTTGCACTAAATGCATCGATTTCAGCGTAGATGGTGATTTCTAATCCTATTTAATTGCTTGCACTAGATGCATTAATTTCAATATATATGTAGATTTCTAATTATATTCGATTTCTTGCACTAGATGCATTGATTTCAATGTAGATGTTGATTTCTAATTATATTTGATTTCTTGCACTAGATGCATTGATTTCAATATAGATGATTCCTAATCCTATTTCATTGCTTGCACTAAATGAATTGATTTCAAAGTAGATGGTGATTTCTAATCCTATTTGATTTCTTACACTAGATGCATAGATTTGAGTGTAGATGTTGCTTTCTAATCCTATTTTCTTACTTACACTAGATGCATTGATTTGAATGTAGATGTTGATTTCTAATCCTATCGATTGCTTGCATTAGATGCATTGATTTCAGTGTAGAAGTTATTTTTATAATCTTATTTGATTGCTTGCATTAGATGCATTGATTTTAGTGTAGATGTTGATTTCAGATCTGATATAATTGGATGTGCGATGGTACATTAATTTTAAAGTGATTGGATTGACAATGTACATTGATTTCAGTGTAAGCACTAAAAATTATTGGCAATGTACATTTATATTTGTGCTATAGTAATTCAACCTACTAATATTGGAGAGCAAGAGAGACAAGGTATGATGTTTACTACAACAAATCAAGCTTTATGATGTCAACTGTCATTTTCATATAATCAATATGAAAGGTGACAAAACTAACAAGGGTGACAATAAGAATAGTACAAGAAAATAGTTTGAGATTGATCACAATGAATACTATTTGTAATTCACTACATTCTTATTATTAACATTTTCTATCATTCAACACTATTACATTGTCACTTTTCATTCAAATTTTTTATTTCGTCATTTTTCATCATTAACGTTATCAAAAATATTTATCATTGCATTAAAGTGAGGTAACTAAGAAAATTTAAAATTAAAATGACCAAATAAATATCAGACATATTTAGCATATTAAAAATGTTTATATTAATATTAGATGTATTTACATCTTATTGATGAAATTAATCATATGTTTGATATATTTTCCTTGGCCTGAAGCCAAGTTAGATCTATCTTAACTCTAGATCTATGAAGCACGAAGAGGGATCAAATCTCTCGAGGTGAAAAACTTTCCTCAAGTTTTTCATTAAAAAAAGAGGTTTTCGCCTCAAGAGATTTGATCCCTCTCCCTGCTTAATAGATCCTATGAAGCGCAGAGAGGGATCAAATGTCTCGAGGTGAAAAACTTTCCTCAAGTTTTTCACTAAAAAAGAGGTTTTAGCCTCAAGAGATTTGATCCTTCTCCCTGCTTAATAGATCTAGAGTTAAAATAGATATAGGCTAGTTTTAATATGTAGATAGATGACTTAAAATTGTTGAAAGTGGGAAAATTGTTTTTAATAAAATTCCATACAAAATTAATAAAATTTGTGTATTTTTCTCCTTGTCATCAATGTAATATAATTAACAATCAAGATATTTTTTTAAAGTGATAATTATCTAGGACCCACTCAACGAGCTACTGAGCAAAGAAGTCGATTATATTATTTTTATTTTAAATCAAATCTATATATGCTTTTGCTAAGCCAGACTTTCTCAACAAATTATTATGAATGGAATTATGAAGTTCACATTCAATCCTTGAATGGTTATATACATCAAATTATAATTGATTAATATTAAATCTTTATTATTTTAAAACTATTTAAATCAATCAAAATAATTGCGTCGAGAGGCTACCCCATAAAATTGCGCCGAGAGGCTATAACCCAGTATGGGGTTGTAATATTCTCAATTAGCCATGAGCTATTTGGAATATTAATTTTTGTTTTGCTACTTCTTTTAATGAATAAGAGGAAAATGGAGGTCCATAATTCTCCTTAATAATGTATAAATCAATTCCAATGTGAAAGAGACAGATCTTGGCAGCTTAATTGAGCACCTTTTGGTGTGAAAAGGGGCCGGAACACCTTGACTAAGTCAACTTTGACCAAATCAATAGCGTTGTCACGAAGGAGTGGTCATCAATGAAAGACAACGCAGTTTTAGATGGAGATGATTTGCATGGAAGTAGTGCTATTATTGGATGGGGCTTAGGGTTTGCAAGCTCATATCTTATTTAAGGAAGAGGATGGCAACCATATTCATTATGTATGTTGAGATATGAATTTTTTCAATATATGGTCTGTTTAGACATATATCTTTCTTTTCTTGTTTAGCTAAGATTGAGTGTTGTTTAGCACTGGGTGTTCTCGATCGGGAATCCCACCTCTTCCATTGAGAAGCTCTTGGAGGAGTCGTGTACTACATAGTCCACTATCAGGCTTAAGGCCAAGTTTCATCTTCCATTTACAACACAGATCTTGTTGAGGGTTGAGTTGTTTTAAAGGTTGCAGTAGTCATTAAGGGAATTTTAAGGTCTAAAATGGGCCTCCTACGGAAATAATAATAAAATAATATTTATGAATTTGCAATTCACTTTTTGCACCAAAATCCATGTAACCATGGTTAAATTCAATTCAAAAGTTGTATTAAAATAAAATTAATAAAAAAATGGTATTGATGTGACTATAAATAAGAATGAGGTTTCAAGAAAAAATCATTATCATTTCACAACTAATGCATTTTTCCTTTGTACTTAAATAAATTAAAAATATATATAAATATAAATTCATAAATTCTTAATTATAGAATATACTATTAATTAAAATTTATATTATTTAAATTATATAATAACATGTAATTAATGTACTATATAAAAATCATATAATATAATATATTGTTTTATGTATGAATTTTATATTACGTATTGAATCGATTTGATTTATAAATAAATATTTGAAAATATACAAATATAATATTTATTGAAAAGTGTGTAAATATATGAAGATTGTGTAGGGATATGGATTGTTTGTTTCAAAAAATATGAAATGACAATAATAATATTTTATTCACAAAGTGTGAAATGACATTTATTATGAGTACTTTACTTTATGACTTTAAAAGTACTTACAGCACTACCATGGTAACCATGATTTTTTATCCACCATTGAAAATGTGACAAATAAGTACCTTTAACTCAAGCAATGCCACCTCAACCGACTGGGATGATGTCATCCCCTAAAATGTGATTGGTTCTCATAAAGTGAATTTTGATTGTACATTATCTTTAGGAGGCCCATTTTAGACCTCAAAATTCCCCTAATAGGAGACAAGATGTGGGTCATTTCATTGCTCATTTTCAGTGGAAAAGGCTTCCCTTCTATTGGGAGGACAGTAAGGAAGGCCCTTGTGCATATTTTTAGATCTTGGCATCAGGCCAACCATTTATTTATCCCTACAACGCAGTTTACTTCTAGTTTTGTGTTATTTATGTAGGAGGAGTTGCAGGGTGGTTTGGCACACCATTTGGAGAGTTGGTTTTCTAGTGCAAGGGATTTGCCTTTCATTTAGAGGATGTATTGGAGGAGGTTATTCTATTGATCATATCAGATCAGCCACACTTTCTAGATTTGTATTTTATAGTATCTTCATCCCTAGGGCTTAGATCTCCATCTTGTGTATGGTGTTTTGTTGAAAACCCTTAAGGGGATTTTCAAAGGAGGTTGTATAGTGCTCAAATCTGTATTGGATCTATCTTTTGAGGCACATATCAGCCCTAGATATGTTGTATATTCATTTTCTATAGAAGTGGATTTTAAACAGCGCTGTAGCAGTCTTCCAAATTCTTATATATAGTAGCAGCACCTCTTTTGAGGGATTTTGTTCATTGGAGGCTTGATATTTCTTGTTATGTATCTTATGGCCCATTATTGATATATATTTTTATGCTGTTATAACATATGAAAGGTCTCCATATTGGCCTCTTGCTTTTATATGATGGTTTACACTGTTGTTCTAGCATTTTGCACTATATTCCTGCTTTTCCCATTTGGGAATATTATAGTGGTATGAGAGCATAATCTTGGCACAGTCTGTGCATCTTGAAAAGCCGATATGTCATATGAAGAAGGAGATCCTCTTACTGATAGAGAGAAGAGGTATCAAAGAAGAAGACACCGAAAGTTTGATTATAGAAATGACAAATAAGACAAGGGTAAAACCCCTTTCTCTGGAGGAGAACACGATGAGAAGGAGTTCCCTAAGATCCTTCTTAAAACCATGCAAGACATTGCTAGAGTGAAAAAGGAGATGAGGATGGATAGATACAAGGAATCCCCTAAAGGATTTCATCATGGTGAAGGCTCCGACATGTCTCATCACTAGAGTGATCAACCAGTGCAACAACAACAAGTTTCCTAATGCTCTACAATGCCTACTTTCTTAGTTGTGGGAAATGAAGGGTTTCAAGAGCAAGAATCCCTTGAAGACTATTTTATGGAGTATGATTCTAAAACTCAAAGATTCAAGGACCACTTGAGTTTTCAAGAATTTTGTCAAATCAAGGACAATAGGAGACCCAGGCATCACAATAGAAGTGGTGGATTGATTTAGAATCATGATCTACATCGCACTATGGGAAGATTTTTCTTACCCAATTTTGATGGGTCATATAAATGCACTGCCAAATCATGTGTAGAGAAGCTTGACATCTACTTCCAGTTGAACAAAGTTCTAGAAATGGAGTTCATTAGGATAGCAGCACTGCACCTTGAGGGTGAAGCACATGATTGGTGGTTCCATGGCTTGTCTACATTGGGTCGTGCCAATGTGATTGCATATTCAGAGTTCACAAGTAGGTTGGTGGAGAGGTTTGATAGAAGAGATCTTGAAGCACCATTCATGGGGCTTGCTAAGCTAAAACAACAAGGTAATCCAGAAACTCACATTTCTGAAATTTTGAGACTTTCTGTTATGGTTCCTGATTTATCTGCAAAAAGAAGGATCTATATGTTCATTAATGGGTTAGATGAAAATCTTCATGGGTTGTTTAAGTCTACCAAGACCACTACCTTTCAAGATTCCATTGAAAGGGATATATATCTTCAATATTCCTTGCCAAAAGCATAGGCAACATTTCAGCATAAGCCCTATTTTCCATCAAAGGGAAAAGAAGAGAAGGCTCCTCTTTCAAAGGAGAACCAAAATAAAAAACCTCTTGATTATGACATCCAAAGTGATTTTAGGAGGAGGAAGCTTTGATTCACATGCCAAGAATCTTGGGCACCCGGACATAGATGTGAAGCAGGAAAGGCACACTACATAGAGGTCTCCTTAGATGACGAGGAGGAAGAAGAAGATGAACCAAGGAGAGGTCACAGCGCTGACACTGCAGGAGATGAACCAACACCATGAGAGGATGGGAATGGGGCATTTTCTCTAATTGGAGGCGCTCTTGCATCATTGAGAGGAGTACCATAGTACTTGAACTTAAGGGTTCAAGGTTCTATATTAAATCAGAGGGTTTTTTTTTTGGTTGATTATGGGGCTACCCACAATTTCATTGATGCCCAACTAGTGCAAAGGAGGGCAATACCCATTGATGCTTTTGAGGGATTTTCTGTTTTGGTCCCAGGAGATAGAACTATGCAATGCATGCATTATGTTCCATCCTTATCAGTCACCATGGGAACATATACATTGACTGATCACTTCTTTATGGTTGACATACCTGACACCAATGTAATATTGGGTGTGCAATGGTTGATTACTTTGGGGAAAGTCACCATTGATTGGGAGACTTTGCATATGGAATGGGTGGATAGAAAGAGTGACAAAACTCAAATGTTTAAAGTCATGCACACGTATCCCTCACATACAACTTCCAAACAGAAATCAGAGATGGATTTGCGCAGTGTAAGCAAGGACCTAATAGTCCCATCTATTATGCTTGTGAGATTGCTTCATGGGAAATTATTATTTTGTGGCAAAGCACCTAGGAGGCCACTTGATTCAGAGTTTGTGAGAGATGTCTCACAATATGATGCTCCAACCATAGATCTGGGAAGGATGGGAGCATTATAAGGCCATGATACAATGTTGAGAGCCTTAGGTAGACTCAAGGAGGAGGGAGACATCCTCCCAACATCATCATTACCCACTCTCATTTCAGATTATGTGTTGTGGGAGGAGAAGCATGGGAGGAATAACAACCTTCCAACATATACCTTTGGCATGAGAGATGTCAGGGAGGAAAGCAGCCATATGACAAATTTTCTTTGTGATAGATCATCAACACTATCACTATGGAAGATTGATCCATATTGGAAATCCCAACTGTTGGTGGATTATTCCAAGGACATTTTCACATGCATGATACTTGATGACCAACTACATGAAGAGGGCTATTCAGTCCAAGAAGAAGTCATCTATTATCATGGTAGGATCTTCTTATCTAGAGTCTCCGAGCTCAAGGAGAATTTGCTACAAAGGGCTTATGAAGAGTTCTTATTCAGCCATACTTATTCCATGAGGGTCTACAACACTATCATGGAGAGCTACACTTGGGAAGGCTTTGAAGAGGAACTATATCCACATTTTCAGAGATGCATGAACCATGTGGAGATAGAAGAGAGACATGACTCAATGAAGGAATGACTCAATGAAGGAGTTATTACAGCCACCTCTTTCCTCTTTTGGAATGAGAGGGGGTCTACCTATGGACCACTCCATTTGTATGAACAGAATTTTGGGTAAAGAACATGCTTATGTACATAATGTTTCATTTTATGATTATTTGCATTCCTTTACCATGTATATGCAGGCCATAGCTCCAAGGAGGAGAATTATTCCATATAAACTTCATGGCCAACTTTGGGCCATAAACATTTCTGAACATGGCCACTCCCTTGGAGGACATAGGGAGATATTGTATCATTGTGGGTGCACTCCAAAAGCACTAAACATATCTCACACTTTCAACCATTGCGAGAGGAATTGGGAAGAAAGTAAGTGGTGGGGAAACCACTTACCATATCATCACCTGATGCATTCAAGAGATTTACTGCGCTGGTTCCACATGTGGGACTATGACCCACCTCCATTTGTACAAATTTTTGTTTGCATGTACTTAAGTTTGATCCCATACATTGATGATGTACTTATACTTTTTATGGGAATGTTTAGAGGGAGTATGGGAGGAATTTATGTGCCCTATGGGAGAGAGATTCTCCATGTTCATTATGCTACATGTTTCAAGGAGAAAATTGGGCAAACCATGTTTGCTTCATTGGAACTATTGTCTCCTTGTGGGATGGATTATTTGCATCTCATGAGAACTTTGGAGGAGAAATTCATGGAGGGATGGATTGGTAGACACTTAGCTTATGAGGGAAGCTTATCACATGTTGGTGTCACCAATGATGGAGAGTTGCAGCACTCACCTTGTCAGTTGCTTGAGGACAAGCAACATTTGGGAAGGGAGGATTGTAATATTCCCAATTAGCCATGAGCTAGTTGGAATATTAAATTGTGTTTTGTTGCTTTTTTTAATGAATAAGAGGACAAAGAAGGTCCATAATTCTCCCTAATAATGAATAAATCAATGCCAATGTAAAAGAGATAGATCTTAGCAGCTTAATTGAGCACCTTTTGGTGTGAAAAGGGGCTGGAACACCTTGATTGGGTCAACTTTGACCAAATCAACAACACTGTCATGGAGGAGTGGTCATCAATGAAAGACAACGTAGTTTTAGATGGAGATGATTTGCATGAAATTAGTGCTATTATTGGATGGGGCTTAGGGTTTTCAAGCTCATATCTTATTTAAGGAAGAGGATGGAAACCATATTCATTATGTATGTTGATATATGGATTTTCTGAATATATGGTCTGTTTAGACATATATCTTTCTCTTGTTGTTTAGTTGAGATTGAGTGTTGTTTAGCACTGGAATCCCACCTCTTCCATTAAGAAGCTCTTGGAGGAGTCTTGTACTACATTTTCCATTATCAGGCTTAAGGCCAAGCTTCATCTTCCATTTACAGTGTAAATCCTATTGAGGGTTGAGTTGTTTTGCAGGTTGCAGCAATGGAGACTAGATCTGGGTCATTTCATTGCTCTTTTTTAGTGGAGAAGGCTTCCTTTCCATTGGGAGGACAGTAAGGAAGGCCCTTGTGAATATTTTTAGATCTTGGCATCAGGCCAACCATTTATTTATCCCTGTAGTGCAGTTTACTTCCATATCTGCATTATTTCTGTAGGAGGAGTTGCAAGGTGGTTTGGCACACCATTTGGAGAGTTTTTTTTCTAGTGAAAGGGATATGCCTTTCATTTAGAGGATATATTGGAGGAGGCTATTCTATTTATCATATCAGATCAGCCACACTTTCCATATTTTTATTTTACAGTGGATCTTCAGCCCTAGGGCTTAGATCCCCATCTTGTGTATGGTGTTTTACTGAAAACCCTTAAGGGGTTCTTCAAAGGAGGTTGTATAGTGCTTAGATCTGTATTGGATCTATCTTTTGAGGCACATACTAGCCCTAGATCTGTTGTATATTCATTTTCTGTAGCAGTGGCTTTTAAACAACGCTGTAGCAGTCTTCCAGCTTCTTATATATAGTAGCAACACCTCTTTTAACGGATTTTGTTCATTGGAGGCTTGATCTTTCTTGTTATGTATCTTATGACCCATTATTTATGTATATTTTGCTGCTATTATAACATATGAAAGGTCTCCATATTGGCCTCTTGCTTTTATATGATGGTTTACACTATTGTTCCAACATTTGCACTATATTCTTGCTTTTTCCATTTAGGAATATTACAAGGGTAGAGGCTACAACCCACTATAGGCTATAACCCAGTATGGGGTAGAGGCTACAATCCACTATAGGGTAGATCTTACATAAATGTAAACATGTATACAAAAATGTAAACATTTAACATTTTTAATCTAATGTCCACCTTATTTAAAAATAAATCTAATTATTATAATGTATAAATACAATATAAATTTAAAATATAAAGAGTTTTAAGAACACTAAAAAAGAGATATGGTAAATAAACAAAAATATAAATAAACGAGACACTATGGTAAATAAATAAAACATCTTTTTATATTTACTCTATAAGCCTCTTTATATTTACTAAAAATAAAAAAATAGGTTTTATTTAGGTGAAGCCTATGGGCCAAATACTAGTAAATACATAAAACCTTTGTCATATTTACTTGGTAATCCTCTTTATATCGAACACTAAAAAATTGATTTATTTAGGTAAAGCTTCTGGCCAAATACCATGGGCCAAATTATTATTAATACTACTCAAAAAAACATTATTAACCCTAATATTAATATTATTATATTATAATATTAATATTAATAAATTTGGAATAATCCAATATCAAATTTGTTATATATATATATATATATATATATATATATATCATGATATATATTAACTCTAGATATCTATGGGAGGGAAGAACAAGGACATAAAGAGATAGAGATGGAGAGATAAGGGGAGTGACAAGGGAGAGATGGAGATAAATTGAAGGAGATAGGAGAGAGAGCGAGAGAGGGAGAGGAAGGGGATGAGTGAGAGAGGTAGAGAATGGTAAGAGAGGGAGAGGGAGACACAAAGATGGAGGGGGAGAGGGAGAAGGAGATAGGGAGGGAGATACTGAGAGGATTGGAGGGAAGAGAGAGAGAGAGAGGGAGGTAGGAGAGAGAGGAAGGAGGAGAGAGAGATGGAGAGAGTGTGTGTATGTTTAGGGGTAAGATAAAGAGACAAAAAGGAGAGATGGAGAGAAGGTGGGGAGAAGGAGAGAGAAGGATAAAGGGAGGTATATAGTAACATATTTGGATAGAGAGAGAGAAAGGATTAGAGGGAAAAGAGAGAGTGAGAGAAAGAGGATTGGAGGGAAAAGAGGGAGAGAGAGAGAGAGAGAGAGAGATGGGGCAAGAGAAAGGGAGGTAGGAGAGAAAGGGAGAGAGTGGAAGGATGAGAGATAGGACTTGAGATAGAGGAGAGTGATGGGGGAAGAGAGAGGATTGGAGGTAAAATAGAGAGAGAGAGAGTGATGATGGAAGAGAGAGGGAGGTAGGAGAGAAAGGCAGATAGAGGAAGGACAAGAGATAGGACTTGAGAGAGAGGAGAAGAGAGGGAGGGAGAGAGGGAAGGATAGAGGAGGAGAGAGGGAGGGATAGTGAGATTGAGTTGGAGGGGGAGAGAGGGAGGGAAGAAGAAATACTTAGAGAGTGAGAAGTGGAGAGAGAGAGGGAGTGACAAGGGAGAGATGGAGAGAGAGTGTGTATATTTGGGGGTGAGATAAAGAGACAAATAAGGAGATATGGAGAGAAGGGGGGAGAGAAGGAAAGATAAGGAGAGAGGGATGGATATAGTAACAGAGTTGGAGGGTGAAGAGAGAGAGAGAGAGAGGTTGGAGAGAAAGGGAGGGAGATAAAGGGAGTGAGAGGATGTGAGAAAGTGGAGAGAGGGAGGGGAAAATAGATGAATTTGGAGGGGGAGGGGGAGAGGGAGCGAGGTAAGAAGAAATACATAGAGAGAGAAATGTGGAGAGAGAGATAGGGAGTGATAAGGAAGATGGAGAGAGAGGGAGAGAGGACAACAAGAGGAAAGAGAGAGAAGTGGGGGAAGGGAGATAAGGGTAAGCGAGAGAGAGAGAGAGAGAGAGAGAGAGAGAGAGAGAGGAGGAAAGAGGGATAGACAGATAGATTTAAGAAAGATAGTGTATGTTTTGGGTGTGATATAGAGATACAGAGGGATATAGGGATATTGATGAAAGGTGAAGAGAGGGAAGAAGAGAGATACTGAGAGAGGGAGGGAGGGGCAGAAAAATTGATAGATATGGAGTGAGAGACCATGTGTGTTTGGGGGGGTGAGATAGAAAGACAAATATGAAGAGATGGAGGGATATATAGATATATATGGATGGGGGGGAGAGGGAAGAAGATTTCTTGCACTAGATTCATTTATTTTAGTGTAGATGGTGATTTCTAATCCTATTTGATTGCTTGCACTAGATGCATTGATTTTAGTGTAGATGTTGATTTATAAAGATATTTATTTTTAATTGTTTGCAATAAATGAATTGATTTCAATGTAGATGATTTATAATCCTATTTTTGTAGAAATTATATAACTAATGCGTTATACATCCAAGATTCTCCTGATCATACACTATTTGACTTCATGCATAATACAAAATCTCTTCTACTATTGATCATTACTTGCGGAAATTAAATCAATTGCATGCACACATTGAAACCATAAAAATTCACACATATGAACATAGTGTTTTAACGGGAAACCCTGAAGCTAAAAACCCCCACTATCCGTATATAATATATGTCATATAGATCATGTAACAATCCTCATACAAAGCTGATCATGTCAAGCTCTCATTACAATACAATTGCTACACACTAATTAGGCCCGATCTAGCAAATCCATGCACCGATCTTTGCCACCTGCTACCCTGTCTCTACTGTGCAATCCCTACTGAATATTGGCTCTAAATGAACTCGAATTGGTCCAGCCTTACTCACGTAATCCTCATTGGCATATCCAACCACTGTGTGTTAGAAATCATGCAACACTATAGTCACAACTGATAGTCAACCTGCTCTTTCACCTACCTCTCCACTGAAACTGTCCATGCACTGTAGTTAACTGATGTATTCTTTAGTTGATTAATGAGTTAATAATTAGTGAATTAATTAATAATTAATTCACACCACTCTCATTAGTGTATCAATCAGTTAGACTAGATACAACTAGCTCAACTATGTTTAACTCAGTTAAACTGAACACAACTCCATTAACTTCCTCAATCAACTCCACCAAACTCTCTCACATGAGTTCTAACTGAAGTCTCCATGCAATAGCTCCACTTAACCCTCAGGAATAGTGTAATTCCTTCTCTCAGCTTTTGTGCCACATCTGTGCACTTAACTGAAGTGCTCCAAGAGAATAAGACAATGTTTATAGTCCAAATATTATTAAGAGCTAATAATATTCGACATATCTATTTTTAGACCGGCAATCTAAAAATAGATTCCACCCAATATGTATAAAAATAGAAGTCCATCTATTTTTCCAACTTGACCAACCATCCACAAATAGCATCCTGCAACTCATAGAATATGATCGACATGTCTAAAAATAGACATAGTCTAAAAATAGACTTGCGCCAAAAATAGCCTGCGGGCCCACTTAATGAAGGCGACTCTTTTCACTAAGCTCATCATCTTGTTGCAATCTTAAAACTCCCTCTCAACAAGATAGGGATTATCTACCACCCCGATCCTGCCTCTGTGGTATTCGAATTTGCTCTTGGTGAGCGCCTTCGTCAAGATATTAGCATCCTGATCCTTCGTAGGAATGTAAGAAAGTAACATGATCTTCTGCTGCACACAATCTCTGATATGATGATACCAGATGTCAATGTGTTTAGATCTATCATAAAATACTGGATTAACCGAGAGTTTGATGCAACTCTGATTATCATAATATATCACAGTAGGATCTAAGTGTGAACTGAACAACCCGACCAAGATCTTCCTCATCCATATAGCCTCGCATGCAGCCAAAATCACTACCATGTACTCGGCCTCCACTGAATTGAGTGCCACGGATCTCTACTTCCTGATGTACCAAGAAACTGCTGTAGACCCGATACTGAAAATCCCTCCAGATGTGCTCTTTCTGTCCATTGGGCTCCCTGCCCAATCTACATCCGTGAAGCCATGCAGCCTCACCTCATCCGACTTTCTGTACCATAATCCATATCCCGATGTGCCTCTGAGATATCTCAATACATGCTTGCCTACCTTCCAAAAGAGCTTGGTAAGCTTAACCATAACTTGTGAAATCTGGTTAATAGCGTAGCATATGTCAAGTCGTGTATTGACTAGATACATAAGTGACCCCACCAACTGTCGGTAAACAGTGGCATCCACTACCTCTACCGATGTAGCATCCTCTTTCCTCCAACCACCAGGAAGAGGAGTGTCGATAGGCTTGCAGCCATGCATGTTGAACTTCTCCAGTATCTCCCAAGCATACTTGCCTTGAGACACAAACAATCCATCACTGCACTACCAAATTTCCAATCCCAGGAAATAATGAAGGAGGCCCAAGTCCTTCATCTCAAACTCTTTTGCAAGATCAGCCTTGCATGAGAGTATCAACTGTTCATCACCTGTCAAAATAAAGTCATCTACATAAAGTACAGTGATCAGAAAATTACCCTCCACCGCAATCTGGTATAGGTTCGGATCCGCCTCACTCTTGGTGAATCCAAGATCGGTGAAATAACTGTCTATCCGTGTGTACCAAGCACAAGGTGCTTGTTTTAACCCATACATCGCTCTTTTGAGCCTGCACACATGTGACTCACTGCTGAAGATCTCAAAACCTTCGGGTTGCTCTATGTACACCTCCTCCTCAATGACTCCGTTGAGGAACACAGTCTTCACATCCATCTGATGAATGTGCCATCCCATCTGTGCTCAAAGAGCAAGGATGCTCCGTATGGAAGAATACTTTGTGACAGGTGAAAAGGTTTCCTCATAGTTAATCCCCTCAATCTGTGAGAAGCCCCGGGAAAAAAATCTTGCCTTGTACTTCTCGACACTCCCGTCAGCAGCTTGCTTCACTTTGTAGATCCATCTCGAACCTACCACTGATTTACCTTTCGGCCTTGGGACAATCTCCCATGCACTATTTCTGAAAATCGAATCATACTCTTCCACCATGGCATCTACCCATGTAGGGTCCTCCACAGCTTCCTCGAAAGAGGATGGTTCTGTCATGATACACTTGCTCATAAGAGCCATGTATCCAGTATATCAGTCAGGTGATTGTCTCTATCTACGCTGTGATGTAGGTGCTCCTACAATCTTCTCTGCATCAAGATTCAGTCGCTCAGCTTCTGTAGTGCGCTTCCGCCCTCTGATGGTTGGCGCTGCATGAGTGGTTTCTTCCACTCCATGAACCTCCTTTTGTGGCTGATCCACATCCTGAGGTTCATCCTTAGGAACTAATAGCTCCTCATCTGCATGCAAGTGTGGCTCCCTCTCAAGCGAACACTTCATGGCTTTCTCCTCATGAAATTTGATATCTCGTTGCACAACAGTCTTCCGACTGTCTGGAAAATACACACGATAGTTTTAAGGTGTATCAATGTACCCCACAAATATCCCAACCTCTGCGGTCAGCTCAAGCTTCTTCCTGGCATCCTTATTCACATGAATGTAAATAGGTGAGCCAAAAATCTTCAAATGAGAAACATCAGGTTTCTTACTAGAAAAACGCCTCCTCAGGTGTACTCATGTCAAGTACTTTGTGAGGACAACGGTTTTGCACATAAACTGCAGTATTGCATGCCGCAACCCATAATTGTATGGGAAGGCCCTGATCATGCAACATCGCCCATGCAACACCCACGATCGTTTTGTTCTTCCGCTCAGCGACCCCATTCTGCTGTGGGTTATGAGGCGCTATGAGCTCTCTTCGAATTCCTTCTGCACTGCAAAAGTCCTTGAATTCGCCAGAGATGAATTCACCACCATTATCGCTCCTAAGAGCCTTCACCCGCTTCCCCGATTCTTTCTCAACCAATGCCTTGAACTCACAGAACTTTGAGTATGTCTCGCTCTTCTTCTGCATGAAGAAGATCCAACACTTACGAGAAAAATCATCAACAAAGATCACATAATACCTGTGCTTTTCTGTCGAAGCTACTAAGAAAGGTCCACACACGTCTGTGTGAATTCTCTCAAGGATCGTCATGGTGCAACTATCCTTCTCATGAAAGGTGGATTTCACAAATTTTCCCAAATTACATCCCTTGCACTGATCTGACCGCGCAAGTGTACCTTTGGGAAGCCCGGTAGAAATCTGCTACAAATTTTCAAAGCACCATGGTGAAGATGGCCCAATCTTCTGTGCCATAGCTCGCCCTCATCCTGGGTCACCACTCCTTCTGCCTTGCCTACCATTGCTACATAGCCATCTACTTGAAACTGATAAAGGTTCTTAACTCGAACCCCTATCCTCCGGGTTTCACCAGTTTCCTTACTACGCAGGAAATCCTTTCCCTCGCTAAAGACAACATCATATCCCTTGTCTTCCAACATCGCCACAGAGATCAGATTCTTATTCAGTCCTGGAACATGCATGACATCCTTCAAGATGAAAGGTTTGCCAGAATCCCTCTCAAAGGAAATGCTCCCGATACCGGGCGCACTGTATCTACCATCATTGCCCATCTTGATGTGTACTCCAAGATCCTTCTCATCCAGATTAGTAAACAAATATTTGTCTCCAGTCATATTGAAAGACACACCACTGTCAAGAAACCACATTGAACCCATCATACTTGAGACCAAGCATGCGATCAGCGAAAAATCCAGCTCAAACTGTGAGGCTAAAGCCTCTCCAGCTGCAGATCCAGCAGCCTGTTATTTTTCTTCTTCTGTGGACAATTAGTGGCGTAATGTCCGTGTTGGTGACAGTGAAAGCACTTCACCTTGGACATGTCTTGCTTCTTACCTTTCGCACCAGATTGAGAAGTATTTTTCTTGCTCTTCCCCTTCCTTGCTTTGGTAGCCAAAGCGAAATTTTCTTCATCTTCATTCTTCGATGAAGATCCATCCCTAGTACTCCGCCTTATCTCCTCCTGCACAAGATCCGACCAAAGTCGCTCCCATCCCGGTAGTTTCTCCCAACCATTGACAGAGTCCTCATAGGAATGCCAACTCTTCGGAAGCCCAAGGAGAGCCAAGCTCACCAAGTCCTCTTCATCTACAATAACACCCACACTTCCCAGCTCATCCCTACACTGGACACACTTCGTGAGGTAATTGGGTATACTGTCGCCTTTCTCCATTTTTATCTTCCTGATTTTATCCTTGAGCGCCAACTTCCTCTGGTCGCTCTTGCTTTGGAACAAGTCTGTCAAAGCTTTCCACATCAAGAATGGAGAAGCTTTACCATGAAGGCTGGACACTATGTGATCCTTCACACCTTCCAACAGAATCCTTCGACATTTTGTTGTCTTCTTTTTCCATGTGTTAAGTGCGACAACATCACTAGAAGCAGGTTTTGGAATTTCTGCATCTATGAATTCCTTCAACCCATTATCCTCCAGCACCGCCTCCATCATGTCCTTCCATGCAATATAATTCGAGCTGCCCTAAAGGACATACTCCAATCACAATCCGTTGAAATACATCTCAACTTTGACACTAAGAAAACACTACTGCAAATTCGAATTCCACTATCACAAAACTCAACCGCTTCAATGATTTGTAATTTCTCCAATGATCAATATTGCTCTGATACCATGTAGAAATTATATAACTAATGCATTATACATCCAAGATTCTCCTGATCATACACTATTTGACTTCATGCATAATACATAATCTCTTCTACTATTGATCATTACTTTCGGAAATTAAATCAATTGCATGCACACATTGAAACCATAAAAATTCACACATATGAACACAGTGTTTTAACGGGAAAGCCTAAAGCTAAAAACCCCAACTATCTGTATATAATATATGTCATAGAGATCATGTAACAATCCTTATACAAAGCTGATCATGTCAAGCTCTCAGTACAATACAATCGCTACATACTAATCACGCCTGATCTAGCAAATCCATGCACCGATCTTTGCCACTTGCTAGCCTTCCTCTACTGTGAAATCCCTACTGAATATTGGCTCTGAATGAACTCGAATTGGTCCAACCTTGCTCACGCAATCCTCATTGTCATCTCCAACCATTGTGTGTTGCAAATCATGCAACACTATAGTCACAACTGATAGTCAACCTGATCTTTCACCTACCTCTCCACTGGTCTCCACTGAAACTGTCCATGCACTATAGTTAACTGATGTATTCTTCAGTTGATTAATGAGTTAATAATTAGTGAATTAATTAATAATTAATTCACACCACTCTCACTAGTGTATCAATCAGTTAGAGTAGATACAACTAGCTCAACTATGTTTAACTCAGTTAAACTGAACACAACTCCACCAACTACCTCAATAACTCCACCAAACTCTGTCACATGAGTTCTAACTGAAGTCTCCATGAAATAGCTCCACTTAACCCTCGGGAATAGCGTAATTCCTTCTGTCAGCTCCTGTGCCACATCTGTGCACTTAACTGAAGTGCTCCAAGAGAATAAGATAATGTTTAGAGTCCAAATATTATTAAGAGCTAATAATATTCGACATATCTATTTTTAGACTGGCAATCTAAAAATAGATTCCGCCAAATATGTCTAAAAATAGAAGTCCATCTATTTTTCCAACTTGACCAACCATCCACAAATAGCATCCTGCAACTCATAGAATATGATCGACATGTCTAAAAATAGACTTGCGCCAAAAATAGCCTGCGGGCCCACTTAGTGAAGGCGACTCTTTTCACTAAGCTCATCATCTTGTTGCAATATCAACAATTTTATTTCTTACACTAAATTCATTTATTTCAGTGATAAATGCGTAGTCTCTTTTGCTATCTTCATCGTTCTCTGATAAGGACGTCCTATGTTTGGCCTGGCCCGAGGTTTCTCATGTTGCTCGGGAATAGGCAGGCCTCCTATGTAACTCTATGTACTATTTTTGGGATCTAATACAACTGTTGATTTACACAAAAAAAATAGATAACCCAAATTTTTATTGAATAACACCTTTATACCTCCCAATATTTATAAAACTCCAAACCCGACATCTTCCTCAATACCTACAATATATTGAATCTATTTTTTACAATTTTAAAACCTACTTTATGAATGAACTTGGTAAGATATTGGTTAACGAGGTAAAATATTGTGACCTAAATATCTCATTGTGTCACATGGAATGTTAACAAAGAGAGCCATAGATATCATCGAATCTAATCTTTGCCATTAACAATTAATATAAAATTCAATAGTATTTATAATCCGTATTTCCAACATTCAATATAAAATTTGATTATATTAATATAATGTATTTTTTTTTTGTAAACCTAGTAGTACCTTGCTATTCATTCCTTTTGAAAAAATACAGGTTACATCAATATGTATTTCCGTTGGCCTCAACTTGCCCATAGGTAACTAGGTCCCTTGGCCATCTTAGAGAGTTATAGGCCATCCAAAATTTAAAGAGTTTAAAATGGTCTCTTGTTATCTTAAGAGGTTTATTGTCTATCTTAACATATATAAAAATATAAAAATAAATAAATGCTAATCGTAGTATGCATATAAACAAAAAAGCAGGTATTCAGAAAATTCAGTCTTCGGATGATTCAATAGGTGTCAGGTCTTTGACACTTGACCCAGGTATGTCAACCTGGTGCAGATTCTAGAGCTTCTTATCGATTCGTCCAAGGAGGACGTTCTGATGATGCTTCTGTAGATGAATCTCTTGGATGACTCTGCGTATTTCAACCAGAATTGAGGCAACCTTCGAATCCCCCCCAATATCTTACACTGTAACAATTGCTTTAGCCAACAAACACTTCAGGGTCCAGTAAATATGAATAAGCTATTTAAAAAGCGACAATCTACCTCTGGTATGACTAGAATCCGTTAAAATTGGATCCATCTGTTCCTCAAGAAGGTCTTCCTCGACCTTAGTTCTGAGATCCTGATCCCACCTAGAAATCATAGATTTAACATGGCTTGGTATCCCTTCTAGATAAGCCTGAAACATATTCTCCATGATTTCTTTCCCAAAATTCCTTCCTCTTCTGCTTGTTCCCGCTTTGGCCTTCACTTTATCCTTTCCTTCCTTTCTGCCCAACTGTGCTTTAACCATTTTGACTTGAAACTAGTCTCCCAGCAAATGTGCGTTCACCCAGCTTCACACCAGGGTTCTGACCTGACGTGTAATGGCCTGAGGGTGAAAATTGCTAGGAAGACCTATAGACTAAGACAACATAACAATATTGAAATCAAAAATTTGTTTTACAATGATGGTCTACTTGCTAGGAGCCAACAGTTTTATGTCAAGATGGCCATAAATTATATCCTTATTCATAATTACAATATTTCAAGACCCCCTACCACCCAGACAGGTCGCAACTTCCCAAATATCATTACGCTTACCCTTCCTAATATTTACCCTCATGAGGGAATATACAAGTCTAGAAAGGACCCCGATAATCTTTGCAGTGAATCCTATGCAGACCCAAACAAAAGATGAAATAACACCCCCCCCCCTCCTTGACTAGCCCAAGAATTGTTTTACCGGTTCTACTATCCTTGATGTCGCTATTGGTATTGACCAAGCCTTTATCACCCTTGTTGCTTGAAGCAGTATTTCCATTACTAACCGAACCTCTAACCTTAATTTTTTCATTGTGTGACATGCAATCAATTTCCCATAATTTTTTCGTGCAACATGCAATCAATTTCCCATAATTGTCGAAGAAAATCAAAATAGTTGCAGGAGGAATTATGCAATTTACATATAGTATTTTCAATAGGACCATGCAAACTATAGAAATATCTAGCGGGGATAAAAAAAATCACAAGAAATACTATGAAACAGGCTTTCCAGATAGAGAGGACGATAATTAGGGATGCAAAACTCACATGCAGTGTCATGAAGATGGCATGCAAGGGTTACAGAAAAATATAAATCAATATAATACCGACATGCAGGAGCATTCATATAGCATTAAAAGTGAAGAGGGCATCTAAATTGACAATGATCATGACAAAGAACCACCACCTCCTCTGCAATTTACATGCCCAGAAGGATCAGCAAGATACAACCAGCCATTTACAGAATTAAAGTGGACTCATAAAAATTAACCAAGACAGGCTGAAAAAACCCAATTAAGACCCATAAATCAGTTATATAGATCCTATCAACCTTTCCAAACATCATCCCATTCATCTCAACCAACCCATCGTTCTTGAAAAAATGAATATTAATACAATGTTACAAAGTGTTGAGACCTTTAATATATCTTTATCTCATTCAACAATACATACATCTTTTATTTTCAAAATACATAAATATAATCTTATAATAAAACCATACAAATAGTAAATAGTTGTACGCTAATCACTAATTAAATTAACTAAAACAATAACTAAATTAACCAATTTTTTTTAGATGTGAGTTTAGATTAAAATCCTAAAACTATAACTTCATCAATTCAAGTCTATGATCCAAACATGATTCATGGCTTCTAAATCTAAACTATAAAATTAGAAGATAAAAATTTAATTAATTAATATATAATTTTAAAAATAAGTATATTTCCATTTGATTTAGTGAGAGAAAAACATAATATTGACTAGAATATAATTATTTGTAATAGCATGTCATCTCAACTATTTTAGATCAAAAGATTTGATGTGAATCTAATCTAAATTATTTCACAATCGAGTAGTCTTTAATGCGACTTTTTAAAGGCTTTTACGGTGTAATTTCTCTAAATTCCGGCAGAAATTTATTGAAAAGAGAAGTTTGATTGCTAACTTTACACAATCGAAGTGCCCTAGAGGTTTTTGAGGGTGCTCAATCCATATATAAAGTCAAAAAACCAATTTAAATAACAAAAACCAAGATTTTACCTCAAAAAATTTCACCGGATTCCAACACCTAAAACTTCAAAAAGTCGCACTAAAGCAACTCCTTTAACAATTATTAAGTCACTTATTTAAAAAAAAACAGATTAATTCAATTGTCCAACCAATGTGAATGTCATGACCATGAAGGTTGGAGTGAATCTTATATTCAATGTGATGATCTGGAATTCTTAGAATGTGAATCTGAGTCAAGTCAAAAGGCTTACCACCAATAACTTCAAAACTACCATATTGACGATACTTTCGGGGTTTATATATATATATATATGCCCTCGTGCGGTCGGATTATCATAACACTCTACCGTAATGGATGCCAACGATTAAATATATTAAAATGAATTAATGATATTAATATAAAGATGAAGTTGATTATAGTAATCATCACAAACGAAAAAATATATATGTCAAAAATAACCAAATCTTAAAAAAATTGAAGTCGATGGTCATCAATTTATATATATATATATATAATTAAAATTGAGAATCTTTAAAAAAATCCACATTACAACTCAGTAGTAATCATTAAAGATTTTTTTAAACGAAAAATCATGACAGTATTATTTTATATTTTATGTATTTAAAGAATTTATAGACATAATACATTCAATTTAATTAAAACGTTTCAAGTGTGGAGAAATACATATTTTTATTGTGTAAATAGATTTGATTTTTTTATTATCTAGAAATAGAAATATAATATAGAACATTTTAATGATTCGTGCATATATAAGTGGATTAATGTCTACTCATATTTTGGTGAAATTTAAATTTCACCATGTTGGGTCATAAATCTTCTTATAATCGTCGTGGAAACCATGAAGGAGGGAGTCTTTTTATTTAAAGTAAGCCAATGCTAAAGCTTCGATAATCCACTATTGGAATCACACTTCCCGTCCAACCAGAGAGGTAACTAACATGGCTAAGCATGAAGCTAAAGTATAAAGGAAGTTCATATTTGATGTAGAGGTTGAAGAAAACATAGGTCAATGGATTCTATACATGGGAAACACTTGCTCCTAATAGACTTAGACCTAGACCTAATATATGTAGGCAATTGATCTCTATTGGCTGATTAAAACCAATATGGTGTAACACTCCATTTTTGTAATTGTAATTATGATATGTATCACTGGAAATGGCTACTATAGATATCTCGAGTAAATTAAATTATTTGTTGTAATGTGTTATTTATTTTAATACACACATAAAAATCTAAACGAAAGGGAAGCCTAAACAAAATTCAATGCCATGAGAAGAAGTCATGAGGAGGAATTGGGAAATTCCTCTTCCCCTTGCCAAAAATTAAAAACCAAGTTTCCATTATCGTTAGAAACCATATTGGTAGATAAACTTCCAACTACCTATAATTATGAGAAGGGATGGAAGTGGTATAGAACTACTCCAAAGGTATGGACAAAGAACCCTTTTGGAGATTTCTAAATTGACCATGTGGTCCAAACTATAGACCACAAATTCTCATGCAAAGGGTGGTTGTTATGGTTGAAGATAGAGGGGAAGTGCATATGTGTGTGAAGACAAAGGGAGAAAAAATCGCGAGAGAAGAGACAGAGACATAGGAGGGCCATTGAAATTGAAATTTAGAATAGAAGGTAGGGAAAGAACCTTCTGAGTGATATCAACCCATGAAGAATTGATATTCCTTGAACTAATTGGAGAAATCAGTGTCGAAGTCTTCAATCTAAGGTAAAAAGAGATAGGGATAAGAATTTACTAGGTAATTTTTTTGAATAAGTATGAGAAGCACTAAGAAAGGGGAGGTGTTCAGGGACTACAGGGAAGAGAAGGACCCCCTTTGTGATGTGCAAATCAATTGTTGCAAATTTGTAAATGGTAATGGGTTGTGGCTCAGTGGGTTGAAAGACAACATATTCATTTTTTTGTATGAAGTAGAGTTGCCTTCATATGTCTACATTGTAATAGACCATGTTCATGACTAACCAAGTCCTATTCTTGTGGCATTGAAACTAGCTAGAGGTGGCTAACTATAAGAAAATTACAATGTACTTGAGGCTATTGTTGTATGGAGAGTCAAGTCTCCATTCTTTAGTTTCAAGAAAAACTTAAAGTACATCAAATAAATGTATTTATCTCTCTTGAGTGAAATGACATTATTCGTTCAAAGTTTCATGAATATTTATACATGATGGGTTGCAAACTATGTATGTAACGATGAGCTAGAGCATTTTAATTATGTGTGATTACTAGTTGTATTTTTCATAATAATAAGCTCAATGTACATAGATAATCATTAAAGTATTCCATACTTGTAGTATTTTTGAGGTGTATTTCCTTGTGAGGTAGAAACAAAAAAGTCAAATTAGGGTTTAAATCTCCCTAAATATCAACAATTATGAACAACCATTATAATTGGGCCAGCTTGGGATTAAGTAGCTGAGCTACATCCCTGTTTTGGGATTATAAGATTTGGAGGATTTCCTAGAATGGAATATCTAGAAGGGCTGTGGTAAATGTTTGATTTATATAGCTTCAGAATTTAATCTCAAAACTATTGTAAAGTTCACAAGAGCCTCAGGTTGTCGTAAATCCACACAAACACACACATAGGTATACATGAATGTTGGGGAGATAAGAGTTTATGAGGAGATTGTTTCCTTAAGAGATAAGTTGTGCTAATAGTCTCTCTTTGATTGTATTGATTTTATGTTTCAAGATTGAAGTTTTTAGATTCAAAGGAGTGAGAAGAATATCATGCAATTGGGAAAAAAATTGGGGATTTGGCCAAAGGGCCTCCTTTAACTCTATTCAAGAGGATGCATGGTTGTTGGAAGTGAATTGGATTTTGTAGGTGCTTTTATAGGTTAATGAGGATTCCTATATCCTTAAGAGTCACTTGGGAAAATATCTAACCCTTTTAGCATTAGATTCAACCAATGGAGGAATCAAGGGTTTTACTTTAGAAGTTCTAGTAAAACTATCAAATTTTGGGATTGAATCTTTAATCCTAGCCCTTAGTCACATGGATAGGTCAAAGTCGTGAAAGAGGCCTTCTAGAGAAAAAGGCATAAAGAAGAGTGGATACTTGAAAATAAGAAAATATTTTATATATTAGGATATCTAGATTCTATATACTCATACATATGATACTTTTAGTAATGTGGAAGTTCGACAAAAGGTAGATGCTATAAATATCCAGATATCTAGACATTTGGGGATTTTAATAGTGTGGAATTTTGGTGGATATTAGTTGTTTTAAATATTTGGATATCAAAGCATCTAAAACCTTATTAAAAATCCATCTTTTGAAATATCTGAAGGATAAAAAAATAGAGCATGTGGAGTCCACATGAGTGAACCCCAATATGTACAAAGAACTAGGGTTGACATGGCAGAGTGACATGGAATGTTGACATGGTGGAGTGATTGTGCATGTTTATGTGGCACAATGAGTTTATGTGGTGATTGATGTGGCTATTGACATAGTGCATGATGTGGACCTATGGGTTTTGGATTTGAAGTGTTGGGAAAATTGCCTTTTTATGTGTCTGAGATGCCAGAAGATTTAGTTATTTAAAAATATGGAAGTGTGGACATATTATGATACCTTTGAGGATGATGAAATGGAATATCTGGTGGTGGATAATCTAGGAATCCATAGATCTATCCCATTTAATAAAATTGTGTTATGAAATTTATAGATAAGACGATTTTAGATATCTATGAATGCAAATATCCAGATTCAACACTTTTATTTTAAAAAATTAATGGAATTACAAGATTATTGGATTCTAGATATTTGGACTCGACATTTTTATTTAAGTGATTTTTTGGGATTATCTTGATGGTGGATCTTTCATAATTACCCATAAATTCATTCTTTTTATAAAAATGGATATTTGAAATCACTCAGATCTAGATATGTCTTGGTAGGCCGATATATCCGACTTGGAGATGTGTCATTATACGATGGTGACATGTGGATAGAAGGAAACCACATGTTAGCCACATTTTTAATGATGTGGCACTATATGTTGGTACATGCGGATAGAGGAATTCCACACATCAGTAGTATGGTTTCTAAAGTTGCACTAAGAGGGGTGAAAAATTTTGAGGGTCATAACTTTGTGCCCAAAGCTCATAATTGATGAAATATATATATCTGGAAGGCTCTTTATGAGCGAAAGATGATGCTAAAATTATAAAACATGATTTATATGGTTGAATAAGTGGAATTTTATATATCCCACCTCCATTAAGTGATCTTGGGGTTTGGACATGTGCACTTCATACCCTCAGAAATTCCTAGAGGGGACTAGGTGTGTTACAATGGGATAAGTATTGGTGGAATGTAATGAGGCTAAATAAGAGATACTACTCAGTATGGATGGCTTCTAATTGTATCTCACAAAAATAGAGAAAAGGATTCCCATGCTTGTTAATAAAGTTTCCAGCTTGGTTTCCTTAATCACAATGAGTAAGAAAATGATCTTGCAACCACTGAGATGGACTCCCCAATGCTTAAGCTTATTTTTATTTTTTTCACCTAATAAATCATGTTGGATTATTTAGATTGGATTATGGTATTGTTTTGCATCCATCTCGATGCTTTAAGAGTGGAAAAAGTGGAGGAATGATCTCAAAGGACCATTTTTACTAGTGAGACATAGTTTGGAAATTAGGGTTTAAAACATTCTCAGAGAATTTTGAGGCATAAAACAATGTTTTTTGGGGGTTAAACTTTTCCTCTATAGCACTGCACATATTTTTCCTATTATACACATATATAGCTTTCCAATGATGCAATAATCACTTCAATCGAAGTCTGTACTCAAAATTTATGCCACTTAGAAGTTAACACTCATGTTTTCTCCACCATAATTCAAGAGGATGCCACATCAGCCCCCACTACTAAAGGAAAAGGGGCTAGCCACATGATGATGATGATGAATAAGAATATTAAATATTCTATATTGTAACTCTAGTTAAGATTTGAGGGGGTCAAAGCTAACCACTAGTAAGCTATTGTGTTGTGCTATAACCATACCACTAGAAGGAAAAGGGGTTCCATTCTTTTTTAGTGCATTTTTCTCCATAGATAAAAAAAAATTAGTCAAGAGAGATAGGGAGAGAACACATGGAGATTATTTTTGCACTATATTATCTCATGGGCCATAGGCCTTACTTATTTATACTCACAACCATTTTCTATTTAAGAAAGAGAGCAGAGCAACCTCATCTTCTAGGACGGGTTTTTCTCCCAAAAGGGTTTGTAAGATATAGGTTTGCTAGGTTATATCTTGTCTTAAATTATGGTTTTTGATTTTTTATTTCGCTTCTCTCTATTTTTTGCATAATTACAATTTGCATGCATACACAATAAACAAAAAATTACAAATATATAATTCTAAAGAGAAATAAACCCTCATATTGTAGGTTTCATATTTTTAAGTCTAATTTATAATATTTGTTGTGATGAATTTTCTAGTGGAATATCCATAGAAGTTTATAGACATATTGGTATTATAGCAGATTTGTTTGAGTATATTGTGGGAATTTTCAATGAATCTATATCAACTAAGATAGAATTCATAAAACCGCAGTCATGACCAACAAATCTGTGAATAATTGTTGTGATCCTATAGAGGAGAGGTTTTCATAGCTGGAAGTAAAAGTTTCAAATATAAGTTGAAATGTGAATCTCTTCATGTTAACCCTAAGTAATAATATTGGGCTATTTGAGTAATATGGGGGTTCTAATGTAGAGGAATAATTAAAGGGGAGATTAGGATATCTGGAAGAAATAGAGAACGAGCCAAACAAAAAGATTTATCCAATTTGAGTGTCATGAACCTGTTGGAAATATTGTCATTGATGGCAAAGGAGAAGAAAGGAGAAGACATGAGTAGCACCTGAATTATCATCAAGACAAAGGAGCACAAAGAAACAGCAGCAACCAAGGTAGAGAGGCAGCAGAGACATCAGAGGAAACAAATGAAGCAGAGAAAGAAGCAAAGGCAGAAAATACAGATAAGGAGCAGAGGAAGCAAAGGCAACAAATTGAAGCAGAAGAGTTGTTCAGAGCTGTAGAGTGTGTGAGTGTTTCAGATTTGGGAAAACAGGGGTTTGTTCCTGTCAAGCCTTCGGGCAATTTTAAAACAAGGTCAATGATCTGAATATCTGGCTAGAATCAAGAAAGGGTTTTGTATTTGATTTCATAGTTATATATGAAGGAATGTATTCTGAAATACATGTGTGTTGATTGAATGGATTATGCATGTATGGACTACTTGAATTATTTGTGAAAGTATGAGTTAATAATTCAAGAGTTCATGGAGATAAAATGGCGTTGTGTATTGTTGAATGCACAGAGAGTTGAGGCTTATCATAATTATTGTATGATAGGTAGAAATCGAAAACAAGAATCGAGCTTCCAAGAAGCCGATAGTTTTCTTTTCAAAACAGAAGTGTATATCGATTTTGGTATCAATTAATATGGAATCTACATTTTACTATGTACTTTGATGGGAAGCACCTCTAAAGATGGATGAAAACCTGGTTTACTTGATTGTGTGCAAAAGAAGAGGCTTAAGGACCAATGAACTGTTAAACTGAAAGTGTAGAAGACAGGAACATTGCGGGGTTTGCTACAAGTGCAAACAGTGGAGCAGATTCGATATACAGCAACAATGAAAGGGGCTTAACGCATACTTATAGACAAGAGGTAATCAATGTAGTATCAGACCAATTGATAATTGTTGGACCCAATTTGGATCGATTTCCATTTCTTTATCATGATAAAATTATGCTAGGCATTAGTCAAAACAGAGATTGAGGAAGAAATTATATGTAAGGGTGGATCTGCTAGTGCGTAGAGGAATCCTAAATGCAGAGAACGAAATTAATGAAGGACGCAGAGGTTTATTTAAAACTCTGTGCGAATTGCAGAGTTAAATTGCAGCGTTAAGCAACCAATGTAGAATGGGGCCGAAATGAAGATATGAAAGGGATCTTCAATGAAGAGAGATGGTGCGATCGATTTAATGTAACTTTGATAACACAATAGAGTCAACGGAAGGTCGAATTGATGGTAGTGAACCAGTAAACAGCCAGTGAATCTGTTGGAAGGAATTAAGTTTTAGACAAAACCATGAGTTAAAGTGGAACCAGAACTGTGCAAACAGTAAAGGAAAAAATCGAAAACCATTTATGGTTTTCGCATAATTTATAAACGGTAAGATTTTTTGTGAAAAAAAATGCGATAGCATCCAGGCGTTGACACGCGGTGACAGTGTTATTTAAAAACTTCCTATTTCACATTATTTTTGCGTGTTAAAGGTTTGTTCTGGAAAAAATAAGATTTCCGTCCGATTGATAGCCATCGGAGATCGACGTCGTTCGCACCATGAAGATGCATGAAGGTTAAGGTAGGGTTATAAATCCGTGGGCCCGACTATGTGTTGGTGCGGGAATTAAAATGTTAAATGTGAATTGAATGATATATGGTGGGACTCAATATTAATTATGCGATATATTATGTTAATCCAAATTCAGAGATTTGCGTGAAGGGGTAGATGTGGGACCCAAATTTGGTTGTGGGAGCTTGGGTTTTATTCAGAATCAGAAGGTTGAATAGAATGAGCGTGTAAAGCAAGAGTTTTATCTTTGGTTTGTTATATGTTATATAGATCAACATATAATATGAAGAGTTATGATATGCGTTGAATGAGGATGTGGGCCCAAACGTCCCTGTTGATATATGCATTAGTGCGTTGGTTTAACAAAGTC